>APVN02036895.1:0-10534 GCA_000376725.2 Ladona fulva
CGTTGAAAGTTTTTTTTATAGTTTCCTGCTTTCTTATTTAAACTAAATTTTGAATAAAATTCCAATAATAGTTAGTTGTAAGCTATAGTTACATAGGTTTAGTAAACCTTTCTTCAATTACACTTAAGTAAAATTTGCATTTCTCGGAACGGAATAAATAACGATTTTCGAATTCGGTTCAAAAATTTCAATATGTTTGGTTCTGACTCTGGCGCAAATGATTGTTTTTATTCAGTAGTAGTAATATTGGTAAGAGTGCATCGAAAGCCTAGGTTATTTTGCACGTGGGCCCCCACGGGGAATCGAACCCGGAACGGCTTTCATCGAATTCCAACGCGTCGCATATTTGGCTATCCGGTAGCCCTTTTTTGGTTCAGCTCAATTCTATGCCCAGCTCGTTACAGGAAAGATGAACTCCAGCTATAATACCCTTGCGATCAAAAAGAAAGAACTGACGTATGTACATTTTAAGATAAATATTAGGCTTTTCTATTCCTTGATATTTAATATAATTTTACACTCCAAAACTAAACACCCTCCTAGACTTGAATAAAAATAATTTGTAAGTCATTTTGCAAATTGGTAAGATATAGTGGTATTCAAAACAATCTTCGATAGATCACCCCCTTTGGGTGTGTAAGGAACCAAATCTTCACTTTATTATCTCACCAATCTCTTTCTCTTCTTTTCCAAAATCACAGCCCGTAAACCCTAAAATAATGCAACTTATTAAATATTGCAATGATTTGTCCCTCTCTGCCTTCCTCACATATCATGATGTCTGTGTAAATAAAATTTTCTTTTGTCTCACTAAACCTGATAGCTGTGATTGTAAACCAATCAATCACGCTTTTTTCCGTTGGCAACATCAATCCAAAGGATAGAGGAATACAAGGGTTGATATATTTACTCAAGTTAGTGTAATTTTTACACAGTTTTGAGTAATTTAACTTTCACCAAAACAAATCAAACTGATATTGACACATTCGGTGGGACAATTTGCTTAAGAACATATATCTGTATCTCCGAACTGTAGAATTGGATTTCGACAAGATTTGTAATTAAAACTTGAGGAAATTTTGTTTATAAATCCTCGTTTGCTGAAATCGACCTTTTATCTCACGTTAAAGCAGAAGTGTAAATTTAATAATTAGAAATTCTATGACATTAATTTCACAATCCACAATCTTTACTTAGAGTTATAAAGCTCAATAAATAAGGAGGAGTGTCTAGAAACGGTAATTTGATTGAAGGAAACCATGCTATAAGAACAACAATTAGAACGGTGATTAAGTTCTTATCCTAAGGAACAGTTGCGATGAATATCAAAGTATTTGATATCTACGCCACAAAATTCCATAATCGAATATTAAAATATATTTGGAACATTCCAAATGAAATTAGAATTTCAATTCAATGAATTTATTTTTAATGAAAGTTTTTTCTTAGCAATTTGCGCCATCTATTTTTAATTGATGGATCTCATTCTAGTGAGCTATTTTGCTTTATGGTTATATGTACCCATATTACGTACATTCCGATTATATTTTGGTCAATGTCTTGCGAAAGTAAGAATAAAATAAATTCAAGTTTTTTTCTGTGATAGTATTTTATTTTCAGCAAGTAGCTGAAAACTGAGTACGGCACATTTTTAATCACAAATTAATTGGCAAATAAGATTAAATATCATACCAACAGCCCTTTCCACAACAATTCAATAATGTTTATATCATTACAGCGATTTTGAAAGAATTTCCAAGATTTTTCATCCGATTGCCAATAATAAAATTGGTTAAAGGTTATCGACAGAAGTATTTGTAACTGGCCCAATGTTTATGTAAACACCAATAAGAAAGAAAATTGGAAGTAAACCAGAAAATGTTCTTAAACTCTTAGCGGTCTTTATTTATTCAAATTTGATAATTTTGACAAACATGTGGACTGCCGACATTTTTTGTTTTTATGACTAATAAAGCCATGGGTTTTGTATTTAATGAAAGTGAAAGTGTTGACAGTTTGGCTTAAATGGAAGAACGTGGGCTGCGTACCTTTATTAAATATTTGCTTAGCGTTGTAATATTTCCTTTCTATCATCATAAATGAAAAGAAGGTTATGTTACGAGATGACCATTTCCCCTTGGACACGGCAAATATGTTCAAGGACCATTCAGAAGAAAAAGTATTCAATTCCAACTCCAATATCCTAAAGTATACTGTTTGTTTGTCTCGTGAGGTCGATAACATATTTTTGTGGGGTTTGCCCACTTTCTTCCGTTCTTTTCTCGACTTTATCCACAAAATTTCCTTTCTCTGAGAGTAGGAAACACAACTTTATGATTTTTTCCGACCACAACCACCTCAAATGAAATGAATTAGCAAATAAATGGAATTGAAGAATAAATATTGTAATTAAGTGGCACCATCGTATGTTACAAACTTCATTATGGTATTTCACACGTGTTCAAATATATTGCCTGATATTTAATAATTTAATATTTAGTAATAATAACGATTATGATAACAATAGCACAGCTCATACCTCAGCCACAACGGTGTAAAACGTGTACTAATGACACGTTAAAAACTCCTAAAAGCCGTAAAAACAAGTGGAGCACGAACTCCGTCCCAGTATAAAAACCTAATACGTAAGCATTTAAAAAAATTTGAGCTTAAGTATATAGTTAAAAATAAACTAATCTAAATCCTAATTCAGTGCAAAATTCGCTCTCGACATATTTTTTTTAAATACTGCCTTCTTCTATTAAAAAAAGAAAACTCCTTTACTTCCTTAACTCAATAAAAATTGAAGTGAGAGTAGATAATACTAACAAATATCACATATTTACATCTTACAATTAATCCTTTAGATACAAACAACCAGAACTCGAACCCGGGCCTCTACGTCGCTAAGCTAGCTACGCCAGGCCTGAACAACTTATAGGAAAATGCTTCCGGGACCTGCCAGTGAAGAATTTTGGGAAGTAAATGTCATTAATATTTTCTTCGGTGTCAAGCTTCCTGTAATTACGAATTGAATTCGAGGCCGATATTTTTAAAATGTCTCTTGTTAAGACTTTTATCCTCCTCTCGTTACAGACTTTGAAATAAGTACAAATATTTCTGAATAAGTACGAGACCTATAAGACTCGTAGGACTTACAAACACATTTCGGACCGCACGTTGACCCGCGGGCCGTATGTTGCTCAGGCCGACCCTATGCCAATAACAATAATAATAATGAGAAGACTGAAAAGGACGACTGCACATAGTCCCCATCTCGATAATGATCAACGAGAAATTTTGAGTTTAGGTTTACGTATATACTTTCCCGTTTATTTCACAATGAACATCAATATTTCTCTTATGACTCACCGCGCGATCTTCATTCTATAGGACACTAGACCGCGAGAAAGGCGCTGGTGATTTATGCCCATTGCTTTTTATCGGAATTACCAATAACCGCTCTCTATGATAAATCTCCTCTCCCTCCAAAGCCATTACTATCGCCGGACAGGAGTCCATTCACACGATGCCATTCTCTATTCTATTCTACAAACAAATACCGCGATCCCACCTTCCGATTCTTCAACTTCGCCGTTCTCCTCTCACCTTCATGACCATCCGTCTCTTCGGCCACCCATCCTCTGGCTCCTTTTCATCAACTTTCTCTTCTGTCATTCTTTGCTCCTGGAAAATAACCCTTTCTCCTCTTGTCCATCAAGACAGCGCAGCTTTACTCTCTTTCTCCAAGGCCTCCTAAGAGCAGGGAAGATCACTGAGACCTAAGCCGTAGTACCACATCAGCTATTTCGATTGTAGCGCCGAAGTAATGGTTATGGCATGTTATTGGAAACTGATTTTCTGCTGATTTCTACTTTCTTTTCCTTAACCTCGTCGTTGCCTTTTTCCTGGTCGCAAACTGCCTCAGTTCCTTCACTCTTCTTGAAGCAATAATATTAATTATAATAAATGCATCTATCCAAAGACATACATAAGTATATATAGGACACGTCAAAAACAAAATTTTACAAGTTTAACCATTATAATATAATCACATTTGAAGCACAACTATTAATCATTAACGTATATTTTTCTTCTAATGTAAATAATGCTTCCAACATGAAGAAGTGATACTTTTGTAACAATATGTTTGATGGAATAATAAGCATTCTTCACAGATCAGTCATATTATGTTCCTGTATTAAATTAAGTCAATTCAATAATAATTATAACACCACAAATGCACCAGAATTACAACACTTATTGAAAATTACACACTTCACTCTTCCACATCGTTCTCAATTTGATTAATATTTTATGAAATGGCCATTTTCTAAACTGAGCATCTGTATTAGTTTTTCATTCGAAACTGTTGAAGCAAAAATTATTATCTTTGCGGACCAAGGATGCTTCCCGTATATTTTTCTTCTACTTTAGATAATGCTTCCAACTTGAAGAAGATTTACTTCTGTAACAATGTTTTTGATGGAATATTAAGCATTCTTCACAACTCAGTCATATTATGTTCCTGTACTTGAAATTGCGAATCAAAACTAAAATGTTACAGTTTTTCTTGTCAGTTTATTGGAATTAAAATAGAAATTGGTCAGCTACGGGAGCGATTGCTGCTTGTGGTTCAAGCGGTCGGCAAATCGATGGCCGTTTACAGTTTTCCGCAATATGATTTATGAAACCTGCTTAGTAGCAGACATAATTTATATTAGTGACAACCCTGCAAAACCTAGCAGGGAAGACTACTAGAGGCGATTTATAAAGAAAGGTGAACAACTAGGGGGATTAATGTGAAAACGTATAAATTAGGGGGATATACTACGATGAAGCGTCCCAAGAATTCATAGAAAAATATTTTTGTAAAAAATGTCCAAAAGTTCTACCAATATCAAAAATATACACTAGCAAGTTAATTAAAGTTTTCTAAGAACCTTATCGAAAGATTCATAAAGGTTTAAGGAACAATTAAAGTCAAACAACATTAACTAAAAGTTAGCCAGATTACCGTATCACTAGTTCCATCCTCACAGCTTTTCGTGCAATTCCGTCCTTATCCCTTTCCTATTAAATCTGCATACATGTATGTTTCCCAGAAATATGGGCAATTAATATCGGTACCAGACTGTCGGTCTTACATGTCTATTTAGAAAGTTGCAGATCCTATTTGATATTACAACAATCACTTTGTTCTTTAACCAAAATTCATTCAGTATGTTGTAACTGGACCAAGTAAAATCAAAGTCGGCATCTATATTATATTCACAAAATTGGATTACGTCATAATTCAGCAACGTACTCTGATTTCGCAGACTTTTTCATCGACCTCCCTTAAATACTCTATAAAACAATTGGATTTACCAGTGATTTCAATCTGAGAGATATATCTTAGAATTCATCACAACCTCGGACAATCCCCTCAGATATTCTGATTGTGCATTCTCCTTCGAAAACTTTTCAGTTAAATTAAACTACGCAAATTAAACAACGGAAAAAGAACGTCTACTATCGAGTGAGCCGACAAATTTCATTTTTTCTATATTAATATAGCGATTTCAAGGATTTCATGAAAAAATGAGAAAAAATATAATTTTTTGGCAAATCTACACCAGTATAGGATACAACATCTATGCGAGGAGATATATGAATAAACAAACAAGGAATCTTGGTCATCACTAGTCATGACGACATTTTGCTCCATTTCAGCCTTTCCTGTATGATATTGATTAAATGATGTTCAAAGACCTCCGCTATGAATGACGTTGAAAAGATAGAAATGATGGTTCACTGCGTATTACAAGTATGCGGTCTCTATTTCGTTGGTTCATATTTTGTTAAAATGATATAACTGACGTCCTTAAATGGCAAAACTTTTAAGCTTAACCCAATTGAAGAGGATTCCGCTCCCGCTGCGCATGCGCGTTAGGATTGTGGGTTCGGGATTTATTAAAGAGATGGCGCCACAATCGGACCATCAATCTCGACCTTTTCCTATGCTCTCGGAGCCCAGCATCCAACTCCTACAAATCTTCCCACGCAGCTCTCATCCGCAACCTCTCGTTTGGTCCATTTTTAAGTCCGCCCATGATCTCTGTGTAACTTATTCTCCTCTCCAACTTCAGCCTTTCCCCATTCAACCCCATTTTCCTTGACTCATCGGAGCCGTTTCGCATAAAATCAGTTGTTATTCGAGGAAACCGTTTTGGATGTCCAGTTAGTAATGTTTTCTTATCTCCAAAGTTACACAAACGTTCCGTTGCATACATTCCGAGCCGTTTGCTAATCTCGTGAAATCCTTAGGAATAACCAATTAAAAGAAGTTCGTAACCGGGATATCGAACCGCAATATTTTCTCTTTAAGTTTTCCCTCTGATTCAACAAAAAGCACAAATATCGTTTCAGTTTCATTCCTAGTAGTAGTAGTAGTAGAAGTTTATTTAGAAAATTATTCTAATAATTACAATTTTTATAAAGAAAATTCAATAAGACAACAATATTATAAATTCACAGACATAGCAAACAATGATAAAATATGTAAGAAATTTACACATCCATATACATTATCCTTATTTCTTTTACAATTATTGAAAAATGTAATGTGACAACAAAATTAAAAAATTTACAGATAAACCAAACAATGAAAAAAGTCCTGCTGACTTCGAACCGTTATTTTTCACCCGACCATTCTCAGATCATATCCCGTTGAAAGTTTTTTTTATAGTTTCCTGCTTTCTTATTTAAACTAAATTTTGAATAAAATTCCAATAATAGTTAGTTGTAAGCTATAGTTACATAGGTTTAGTAAACCTTTCTTCAATTACACTTAAGTAAAATTTGCATTTCTCGGAACGGAATAAATAACGATTTTCGAATTCGGTTCAAAAATTTCAATATGTTTGGTTCTGACTCTGGCGCAAATGATTGTTTTTATTCAGTAGTAGTAATATTGGTAAGAGTGCATCGAAAGCCTAGGTTATTTTGCACGTGGGCCCCCACGGGGAATCGAACCCGGAACGGCTTTCATCGAATTCCAACGCGTCGCATATTTGGCTATCCGGTAGCCCTTTTTTGGTTCAGCTCAATTCTATGCCCAGCTCGTTACAGGAAAGATGAACTCCAGCTATAATACCCTTGCGATCAAAAAGAAAGAACTGACGTATGTACATTTTAAGATAAATATTAGGCTTTTCTATTCCTTGATATTTAATATAATTTTACACTCCAAAACTAAACACCCTCCTAGACTTGAATAAAAATAATTTGTAAGTCATTTTGCAAATTGGTAAGATATAGTGGTATTCAAAACAATCTTCGATAGATCACCCCCTTTGGGTGTGTAAGGAACCAAATCTTCACTTTATTATCTCACCAATCTCTTTCTCTTCTTTTCCAAAATCACAGCCCGTAAACCCTAAAATAATGCAACTTATTAAATATTGCAATGATTTGTCCCTCTCTGCCTTCCTCACATATCATGATGTCTGTGTAAATAAAATTTTCTTTTGTCTCACTAAACCTGATAGCTGTGATTGTAAACCAATCAATCACGCTTTTTTCCGTTGGCAACATCAATCCAAAGGATAGAGGAATACAAGGGTTGATATATTTACTCAAGTTAGTGTAATTTTTACACAGTTTTGAGTAATTTAACTTTCACCAAAACAAATCAAACTGATATTGACACATTCGGTGGGACAATTTGCTTAAGAACATATATCTGTATCTCCGAACTGTAGAATTGGATTTCGACAAGATTTGTAATTAAAACTTGAGGAAATTTTGTTTATAAATCCTCGTTTGCTGAAATCGACCTTTTATCTCACGTTAAAGCAGAAGTGTAAATTTAATAATTAGAAATTCTATGACATTAATTTCACAATCCACAATCTTTACTTAGAGTTATAAAGCTCAATAAATAAGGAGGAGTGTCTAGAAACGGTAATTTGATTGAAGGAAACCATGCTATAAGAACAACAATTAGAACGGTGATTAAGTTCTTATCCTAAGGAACAGTTGCGATGAATATCAAAGTATTTGATATCTACGCCACAAAATTCCATAATCGAATATTAAAATATATTTGGAACATTCCAAATGAAATTAGAATTTCAATTCAATGAATTTATTTTTAATGAAAGTTTTTTCTTAGCAATTTGCGCCATCTATTTTTAATTGATGGATCTCATTCTAGTGAGCTATTTTGCTTTATGGTTATATGTACCCATATTACGTACATTCCGATTATATTTTGGTCAATGTCTTGCGAAAGTAAGAATAAAATAAATTCAAGTTTTTTTCTGTGATAGTATTTTATTTTCAGCAAGTAGCTGAAAA
This sequence comes from Ladona fulva, assembly GCA_000376725.2. Lineage (NCBI taxonomy): Eukaryota > Metazoa > Arthropoda > Insecta > Odonata > Libellulidae > Ladona > Ladona fulva. The sequence continues at coordinate 8,344 of APVN02036895.1, forward strand.
CTGAGTACGGCACATTTTTAATCACAAATTAATTGGCAAATAAGATTAAATATCATACCAACAGCCCTTTCCACAACAATTCAATAATGTTTATATCATTACAGCGATTTTGAAAGAATTTCCAAGATTTTTCATCCGATTGCCAATAATAAAATTGGTTAAAGGTTATCGACAGAAGTATTTGTAACTGGCCCAATGTTTATGTAAACACCAATAAGAAAGAAAATTGGAAGTAAACCAGAAAATGTTCTTAAACTCTTAGCGGTCTTTATTTATTCAAATTTGATAATTTTGACAAACATGTGGACTGCCGACATTTTTTGTTTTTATGACTAATAAAGCCATGGGTTTTGTATTTAATGAAAGTGAAAGTGTTGACAGTTTGGCTTAAATGGAAGAACGTGGGCTGCGTACCTTTATTAAATATTTGCTTAGCGTTGTAATATTTCCTTTCTATCATCATAAATGAAAAGAAGGTTATGTTACGAGATGACCATTTCCCCTTGGACACGGCAAATATGTTCAAGGACCATTCAGAAGAAAAAGTATTCAATTCCAACTCCAATATCCTAAAGTATACTGTTTGTTTGTCTCGTGAGGTCGATAACATATTTTTGTGGGGTTTGCCCACTTTCTTCCGTTCTTTTCTCGACTTTATCCACAAAATTTCCTTTCTCTGAGAGTAGGAAACACAACTTTATGATTTTTTCCGACCACAACCACCTCAAATGAAATGAATTAGCAAATAAATGGAATTGAAGAATAAATATTGTAATTAAGTGGCACCATCGTATGTTACAAACTTCATTATGGTATTTCACACGTGTTCAAATATATTGCCTGATATTTAATAATTTAATATTTAGTAATAATAACGATTATGATAACAATAGCACAGCTCATACCTCAGCCACAACGGTGTAAAACGTGTACTAATGACACGTTAAAAACTCCTAAAAGCCGTAAAAACAAGTGGAGCACGAACTCCGTCCCAGTATAAAAACCTAATACGTATTTCGGCAGCTAAGCTGCCATCCTCAGAGGTGAACCAACAGTTTTCACCTGAAAACAGGTGTGTTCAAAATATTACAATATCGTCGAAATTGTGAATGAATACGCATTATGGATAGTGAGAGATTGACTTCCTACAAAGATGACCCATTTCCTTCGCTTCATTATTTTGGCTTTCACCTTCCCTTTTATTGCTATTTGGGATAAATAAGGACGTAGCGGTTGCTCAACTACATGGAATAACCTCATAGGCCCCCTTTACATTGAAGCTTAATACTCTAACAGTGAGATTTAAAACAAATTGAAAATTAAATTACCTCATTAGGAAGAAAAATCGATTACTTTAAATTGGACATTGATGAACAAGGAATCGGATTCGTGTAGTATGAAAACTTTTCATAGTTTAGAATTTATAGGTTCCATATTTATTAGCGTTAACTTATATCAGAAAGAAAGTAAATTCTCCGTCCCCTAGGTCTCCCAAATGAATCAGTTACTTCAAATCTCAATTCATAAATATGGTTCGATACCGTAAGTTGTCCACGAGACTTCTCCATGTTTTTATTACCATTTCATCAAATTTCACTTTTAATTAAGTCGTATGAATGTTAGATAAAATTTGTGAGCGAGTCTGCGGTGTCAAAAGTAAAAATGATGCCAACAGTGTGAAAGAACAACGTTGAATCACCAATACGGAACTCCAAACCGCAAATAAAGGTTTGGAGTTCTGTATTGGTGTGATTCCACGTTGTTCTTTCACACTGTTGGCATCATTTTTACATATGAATATTGTTTGTGATGGACAATCGATTTCATTGTTCGTACAACATATTTAACTTAGAGTAGTAGTAGTTTTGTTAAAAGTGATTCGACAGCTGAGGTTATCTCGCACGTAGGACCCCATCCGGAATCGAACCAGGGACTGCTTTCACTGAAGTCGAACGCGTTGCCCACTTGGGCATTTATTTATTTATAGATTAGCTCATATAAATTAGGACTGTTTCAATTGATGCGGTAATAAATGTGTCGTTGTTTTCAGTGTAGCCACGTATATTCATATACTATAACTTATAGCCTTGGTTAGTTCACTTAATAGCAAACTAATTCTTCTAAGGTTTCATTAAAATAAATTGCAAGTAAGATGTCCATACAACCTCAGAATTATGTCATTCTGCACATG
>APVN02036908.1:0-10445 GCA_000376725.2 Ladona fulva
GGAGCGAATTTCGTTACGTATATTAATGGAATTCCATTTTCCTCCATAAAAACTCCACTATATTGAGATAATTTCAATAAACCTTGCCTTTCCGGGAATACCGAACTAAGAAGAATTGAAATTGAAAGCAAACAAGGAGAAATAGAAAGTGAACATGAAAAATTTTAAGATTTCCTGAGCAGCCGAATAATAGTTGTATTGAATGCATTCTTTGTTAAACCAATTTTTATTATATAAATGGACAAACAGAACTAATCAGCAAAATACAGGAGCTTATAAAGTGAGGGAATCGGAGAAAGGGAAGTCAAACTCCCTAACAATAAGAATACTTGAAAAAATTAGCGAGGATTTCCTCATTACGGAGATTTATCTTTAATAAGACCAACCGACCTCTGCAGAGAAAATGAAAAATGAGCAACTTCAAGGAAAGGGAACTGCGGGAAGAGATAAGAGTGAAAATAATCCCCTTTTACAGGCGAAAAAGATTGCCATTCAGTTGGAATGACAATTGACCTCGAGTGTCTTATTTTTCAAAAACTTATCGATTATTATTCGCTTTAGGAACGCAGATAGGAACTCGCTGCGTTCAATTAAGAACTGTGTACGGAAAAAATTGCCGTCTCAGCTATAAAAGGACAGTTGATGTTATTATTTAGAGTTATCATAGAGTAAAATCTAACTGATCAGGCGTAACTTTGTTGAAAGCCATGGTAGTTGACAAAAGAAGAGAAAGACTATTGATTTTCCACAGTATATTTTCTACACGACCGGTTTCGCTACCGGAGTAGCATCATCAGGTGGTGATGATGCTACTCCGGTAGTGAAACAGGTCGTGTTGAAAATATACTGTGGAAAATCAACAAAGTCTTTCTCTTCATTTGCCAAATATCATAGTGTAATTGTTGAATTCGAGCTCGTTCATTATCCCACTAGAATACAAAGTTTCGGAAAATGTAGCACCTTTACCTAGAGTAATATCTAATAAGTCGATTAATGAAGGTAAAGTCCCGAATTATTGGAAAATTGCAAACGTCACTCAAATACTTTAAAGCGACGTTAAGGAGGATCCAGAAAATTACCGGCCTATCACTTTAACATCATTGAGCGGAAAGATAATGGAGCACATAATTGCCAGTTCTTTAATGCGCTTTCTCGGAACGTCAAATTTCATAGTTAGGAATCAACACCGTTTTCATAAGACTCGATCTTGTGAGTTTCAGATGGCATTATTAGTTCACGATGTCCTAAAATCTGCCAAAAGTAAAAGGCAAGTCGATGCGGTAGTTTTAGATTTTCGAAAGGCATTCGATAAGGTCCCTCATCATGAATTATTGTACAAATTAAAAGTTGCAGGAATCAATGCAGAGGTAATAAATTGGATAAAGGATTTTCTCTTTGATAGAGAGGAACGCGTAGTATTGGACGTAATTATTTCTAACGAGGTTAAGGTGACCTCGAGCGTCCCGGAGGGTAGCGTAATCGGACCGTTACTATTTTAGTATACCTTAGCAATCTTATTGACAGTAAAGTTAGGATATTTGCGGAAGATACGGAAATTTACAGGGAAATGGAGAGTAGAGAGGATAGTCTAATCCTGTCGAATGATTTAGACAAAATTATGAAATGGTGCGATGATTGGCTATTAGAACTAAATGTAGACAAATGTTCAGAGGTTCACTTCTTCGAAAGAAAATCTATTATTAAAGATTATCCGTACAGTCGCCGCGGGATGAAGTTATTAACAGTAGAATCAGTGAAATATCTTGGAGTAACTCTCACGAATAACTTATCATGGAGTACTCACATCCATAATATAGGCGGAAAAGCACTTAAGAAACTCGACTTCGTTGAGAGAATAGTCGGTCGGAGCGACGAAAAAGTTTGCGAGCGATGTTATTTTGCGTTAGTTAGACCTCATCTTAAGTATGCATGTAGTGAATAGGATCCTTCTGATAAGTATTGTATTCGAGAATTAGAAAAGGTGCAGCAAAAGGCGATACGTCTTGTGAAAAATGAGTACGATAAATCAGTGAGCGTCACTCAGATGCTTCAGGACGCAGGATGGGAATGTTTAAAAGTAAGAAGATTTCAACAAGGATTAATTTACAGGATAAATTTAGAGAAAGCACGTTCAGAGATGATGTAGTCGATATAATGCGTTCACCATGCTACGTAGGCCGTTCCGATACTGCGAGAAAGATCAGGAAAACGGATGCNCATTCCCAACACTATAACATACATTCTTTATCGTACCATTATTTTTCTTGCCTCACTAAAAATTGAGACTGAAATCTTTCCTGCACAAGGAACTAATGTTTAAAAAATTCATGCTGATAAATGCTGATTTTCTTACGAAGCCTCAATTATAAATATGAGCACTAACTCATAAATTATATTTATAAAAGAAATTTAAACATTTTATCAATGCATAGAAAATGCTAAATGTGATGGAGATGGTTTGGAAAATTACACAGAAACGAAGCTCTCGAAAACTGAGTAAATGTACGGGTGAAGTATCATCTTGTATTATCCAAAGAAGTGCAATCTCTTATTTAATTTCCTCAGCTGTAAATATAAAAAAATCCATGATGATGCTACATTTTAAGAAATGGTGAATATCTTCGAATTGGAGAAATGGATATGCATTTCTGTGTAGAGTGGATGTCCTTTACAAACGTGTACATGATGTAGATTCGCATCGTGAATTCGATAAAGAAATGCGATAAAATTTTGGCTCAGACTCGAAAAAATTTAGATAAATTATTCCTTGAAAATATATCATATTACCTATAGAATGATTGTTCTCAAGGGGAGAAATTCTTAATCGGATATTTTCCAATATATGCATATTTCGTATTGACTATAGATTAGAATTAAAATTATAGCATGTTAGTGCTAAATTAACTTCAGTTTAATAAAACAGTACTGGTCTTACTTACTGTACTGCAGTGAGGAGGGCTACCATTACCAATGGAATTTTATGATAAAACTTCCAAGACTGCGGACAAACAATTACTTAAATTATTGTGATTTCAACTCCCGTGATTCATCACGTACAATAAATTATTTTAATTAAATTTATGATGGGGTCACTTATTTTTATTGTATCTAAGCCAGTTTGAAATTCTTTCACAACACATTTTCGGTGTGAGTTACAGGACAACACGAAAAATTATTCCATTAACTCTTAAATTTCCGAATCCGATGCAGCAGCTGGATTAATGACACCAGTGTTACTTAAAAAACACACTACCGTTATTAGAACCGTTCTTCTGCAGTCAATTACCCCCTTGCTGAGCTATAACTGAGTGTAGTGTTGACATGACGGACCTGAAAGCAGCAATTAATTTCCGAAGATGATTTGTCATACAAGATTGGACGGAAGTGCCTCCTTTGTGCATCCGACAGCCGCCACACCGCCGTGGCCTAACGTGTTATAGTGACGCTTTCCGAAAACCCTTTGACTTAACAAGTTTAGCCAACAAAAGGGCTTTAAGTTTGTCATTTCTTTCTAACCCTATTCGCCGAAGTTTGGCCATTAATATGAGAGTATATTACCGACGGAAAGAGAGATTTTGAGCGCGAGGGCAGGCATCATGAGGGAACATATGTCCTAAGTATAGAGGGTGCACCACTTTCAAACGACTTTTGAGCCTAGGTCAGAACGCGCAAGTTCTCTTTATAATGCCGATAAAACTCTCGGGAGGCATTTATTACATTAAGGAAACGTTTACTTTCTACGGGTGAAGCCGTTCCCCTGAGGTTTCTCAATCGGGAGATCCCACGCAACAAAGCGGTGGAAGTTTAAACATGTTACGGTGTCTTATTCTGTGAGGGGAAATTCTTCATCGTGTCGTTCTCCTCAGAAACCTTTTTCGTTCATTCTGTTTTACAAATATTTACAGGTATATTATTTAAGATAAGCTTTTTCCTCTACCTTTCAAAGCGAGGTATATGCTCCAAAATTAGCATGATATTTTTCTTTTGTATCCCTATCTTTTCCCTTGTGTTTGGAATATTTATCTTTAGTCTGATAAATATTGAGAATTGATTCCATAATAAGATCGTATGTTCGTTTACAGCCTTAGCTCAAATACAATTACTTTCCAAATTTTATTGATTTTGACGAACCACTGTATACGTTGCCATAATAATGCAGAGTTTACGCGTTATCAATTAGGGAAAAAATGTGCCAACCGTTCCTTTCTAGTGCTTCGTATCTTACCTTGATTTAACAGGAACGACGTAGACAATTATTTAACTCTCAAATAGTAAAAAATGCTGTGAATGCGATTGATTTATTCAAGGGGGCGTGGTGAAATATGCTATAAAGTGGCGTTTTTCATACATAATATTATTTCAACGAATTCTCGAAGCTTTCTTAATTATAAAACGAGTATCATATTTATTTATTTATTTATTTTCATCTTCACTGCAATTTGGCCTTTTAGCCAGGTGGCAGTGCTGGAGGGGAGCATAACATATTAAATATAGTCTTAATGATCTCATTTGTATTTTATATTCTATAATGAAATAATTCTTTCTACGATTTAGAGCTGTGCAGTCAATATATACGAATTTATCTGCAAGAAAATTCCTTAATACTATTAAGATGCTTAACATTCCCCTTAAAATTTTATATAGTATATTGAATGTAAATATAGAAAATGTGAAAATGTATGCTCTTTTTGATGTTTAAATAAATCTTTTGATGGTTAGGGGTTTATCAAAAGTGGAAAAGTTTTAAAAGATTAGCAACAAAGAGTGATGTTCGCAAGAGATATTGACCTGCAAATAATCCGTAGCAATCCATCTACATTTAAAGCGGCAATCGTCAATAAGTTACGGAGATTAATTTCTATTACTTCGTGTGTACCGTTTTAATAAAGGTTACCATTTGCTATAATGTCAGTGAAAATATGTACCGACAATTTTTAATTTTTCTAAATAATGGAAGGAATCCATATTTCTGCTCTTAGGAACTATACCCTTCTATTATTTACCTTACAGCCGAAGATTCCGCTAATCAATTTCACTTGATATCTCCCTCTCTGATGGTAGCGAAACATGGGAACGTTTATGGAGGTACAAACGATAAATATGCCAATGTTGTCACCCTGCTTATCGGTTAAACGAGCCACAAATTGTTTTGCTGGTAAAAAATCGCACTGTGTTGAGATAAGGCACGGGGTCACTTACTTTATGGCTCTCTTAAGTCGAGATGCTAAGGGAAAGAGGTATTTTGGGCGGTTATAAAGGGAAACATAAGAAGGGCGTTAAGCGACGCGGTTGCCTTCGTCGATTATGCATAAATAGGAGGCTTTGTGATGACACAGCGAGTAAGTTCCTCATCTTGATCGATGAACGGAAATCAGGAAGGACGGATTATAGATACCACCTCGTTATAGACTCTGTGAAGTCAAAACGCAAACGATCCATGTGAAGGAGAATATTGAGGACTTTTGGGCCCATCCCCTTTAATGTGCGGCCTTTAATGGGCTAATAAAATTCGGCGAGAGTTGCTCGATGGCTTAAAATGCATAAATATTGGAGATATTCAGGGATCTCCTCCGCGATAAAATATATACGACTCGCATAATCTTGCTCATTTTAATGGCGGTCGCTATACAATGGAACTAGAAAAGGATCCCTCCCTACATAGTTACGAGAAGTGGTCTATATTACCGCTATTTTATCGAGAAATTTTCGTATACAATACTACTGCCGCTCTGCACGTTGAGATATTGGATACAGTTTATAGAGAATAAAACCGTTGACAAAGGAAATGCTGTTACAGCATTTCCTCTTCCAATTCATTCCCAACACTATAACATACATTCTTTATCGTACCATTATTTTTCTTGCCTCACTAAAAATTGAGACTGAAATCTTTCCTGCACAAGGAACTAATNATTTATGTAATTTAGTTACAGTATATGCTGGTATTCCCTAATTTTCTCCAGACAGTTTTACTAAGGCTCAATCTTCTGGCTAACGCTTCCCTAGATTTCAAGCGTACTTCCTCATTTTACAGTGTTGAAGGATGCAAAACACTATTTGAGAGACTTCCGTTGTTATAAGTGTTACCTTATTGCCAACGGAAAATTTCCAGGGAATTATTTCCATAGACTGTTTTCCGTGTCATGGCGCAGTTTATGCTAATTCTCTGTCACTTGTTGACGCAAATTCGGAATGTTTATTTCCGAGTAGTACAGACTGATTAAGCCACTGTCTTATTGCTTTATTTTCCAAAAAATAGTTAATTTTATGAAACTATATGAATACTTGTAACACTTTTTTGCCTAAAATAATATTTCATGCATTGTAAACGTGATTTATCATATTATTTTATGTGTGAATAATTGAACTGACAGTTCTCGGAGCGATGATGAGATCGGGGTATGAGTGACAGTTGATATTACAAATTATAATTACTACAGAATCATATGTAGATTTCAAATGTTTTCAAAGTTTATAAGAAACAAATTTGTGATGCAATGCTCAATTACATTTAATATTCAAGGTCTTAGTATTATCGTTTTGGAACTGAAAGTTACTCAAATTTGATTCTAGCTAAGAAAAGTAATCTAACAAGAGAAATAGAGTGTAGTTAAAGGCTTTCATTTGGAAACCTTGCTGGAAAAGACTGACGTTAACAAACGAACTTTAATGTTCATATTCATAATTAGACTTAAAATCTACCAAATAGAGGCTATGTGCCACTCGAGTATGCTTTTGATGTGTCAGGAAGGAATGGTTGAATTTATATCTTTTCAATGAGGTCCTCTTTAGTTGGGAATAGGTAGAATCCTATTTCTTCGATCGCCATATCTGCAACATGAGTAATGTTAATGCGGGAAACTTGGCATGCAATCTAGAGCCGCAAATGCAATCCAATAAACAGAATTAACACAGTCCAAGTAATCGGACGGTTACTATTTTTTGTGTACGTCAACGACCTCGGTATTAACATTAATAGTAAAATTATGATATTTGCGGACGACAAGGTAATTTAAAGGGAAATAGGAAGCTCAGAGGATAGATTAACCCTATCGTGTGATTTAGATAAAATTATGAAATGGTGCGATGATTGGCAATTAGAGCTCAATATAGATGTATGTTCAGTAATCAACTTCTTCCAAAGGAAAAATAACGCCAATGATTATTCGAGGCTCCGAGGTAAAACTTTATCAACAGTAGAAACGGTGAAATGCCTTGGAGTAACCCTCACCAATAACTTAACTTCGGGTACCCACATTCGTAATATATGTGGCCGAGCTTAAGAAACTCGGATTCGTGAAGAGAATTGTCGGTAGATGAGAAGAAAAGGCCGTGAGCGACGTTACGTTGCGTTTGTCAGGCCTCGCCTGGAATATGCGTGTAGTGTATGGGACTCTAGAGAAAAATGTTGCATTCGAGAATTAGAAAAAGTACAGTGAAAGGCGATACGTTTTGTAAAGAATTGTTTCGGCAAGTCAGTGAGTGTTACGCAAATGTTTCAGGACGCGGGAGGGGAATATTCAGACGATAGAAGGTTTAAACATAAGATAAATCTACTTAATAAATTTAGAGTAAGCACGTTCACAGATGATGTAGCTGACATAGTGCGTCCCCCATGTTATATAGGCCGTTCTGATATTGCGAGGAAAATCAGAGAAATAGATGCTAGAACAAGTCGTTTCAAAAATCAATTTTTTCCGCGAACGATACGTGAAACCAATCGATTAGTGAAGCAGAGTCTTGGTGCTTGCACCCCCTGCCACACGCCGAAGGGCGGCTTCCAGGGTACTTATGTAGATGTAGACGAACAGAAAACACCAGCAGCAGAAGAATAAAACGTTGAACGCACATTTCAGAAGCCAAATTTGATTAGCTAGTGTTCTAAGGGGATTGCAGAAGGGATGACGCTTACATCAGTATGTGAACCTGTATTCTCATTGGTTGTCAGAGATCGACTGATGGCTGATGAGAAGGTAGGTGGTAATAGAGGTGGTAATAGGTGGTACCATCCGTCAGTAGGTTGAAAAGAGATGAATGGGGGAGGGTCACTCTTTATTTTCACCGTTTTAGATTTTAGGGTAACTTTCATAAGAGACCGAAAGGTTTTATTTCTGTATATTTTTACTATCCTTAAATACCTATAGTAATTTGATTATTGTTTCCTTTATGCGCATGGCTCCACTCGACTATCCATATTTATTATTTCAGAAGTGAGCCAAAACTTACTCGAATCTAATTTATTCTTATATTAGATACTGTAACAGTTCGACTATTTCTTTGTAAAAATATTCAGTCGAATGTGAATATAAGTCATGCCTTTAAATTAGACGCCATTCCATGGGAATATATATGGACAATATGGCTTTAATATGACTACAATATTTTTTAAACAGTTAATATTAATATACTCACAAATTTGTGGCTAGATGAAATTCAAATTTCCACTTGCGATGGACGGTAAAAAACCGACTTCTTTTGTATTTCAATGAATGAATAATGCCTAAATATCCCTCCTAATTAATTAATTTAGGATTCCAAACAAGTAACTATTTCTGTAAATATCGTACCATATGTGAGGTCTAAGACAATTCACTGCCGCCGTTTTGCCGCGTGTATTTCCATTTTGTCGATGAATTCACAGGAAATTCATGGGTGATTCTAAGAGTCTTTTGGCCAACTAAGAATTACCAGAACAGCTCATAAAAATAATTTTTTCAACCCTGATAAAGAGTAGACTCCTGTTTTTAAGCATCCACCTCATTCAAAACTCATCAGGTGGTAATCTTCTTCTGGATTGTGTTTGTACATACAATCTAACGCAAAGAAATGGAAATAATCCAAAATACTCTACAATCATGAATTACTGAGACATTTTTGGAGGCGTCACAGCAGATTCGGAAAGACCGCTTTCCTAATACCTGTGAGGCTGCTCTCCCTCATTTCCTCGGATATCATTTTGTGGAAAAGGAAACACATGTGAATGCTCTTAAACCATCTTGGGCTTGGGCTGTGGATTGGAGCGAATTTCGTTACGTATATTAATGGAATTCCATTTTCCTCCATAAAAACTCCACTATATTGAGATAATTTCAATAAACCTTGCCTTTCCGGGAATACCGAACTAAGAAGAATTGAAATTGAAAGCAAACAAGGAGAAATAGAAAGTGAACATGAAAAATTTTAAGATTTCCTGAGCAGCCGAATAATAGTTGTATTGAATGCATTCTTTGTTAAACCAATTTTTATTATATAAATGGACAAACAGAACTAATCAGCAAAATACAGGAGCTTATAAAGTGAGGGAATCGGAGAAAGGGAAGTCAAACTCCCTAACAATAAGAATACTTGAAAAAATTAGCGAGGATTTCCTCATTACGGAGATTTATCTTTAATAAGACCAACCGACCTCTGCAGAGAAAATGAAAAATGAGCAACTTCAAGGAAAGGGAACTGCGGGAAGAGATAAGAGTGAAAATAATCCCCTTTTACAGGCGAAAAAGATTGCCATTCAGTTGGAATGACAATTGACCTCGAGTGTCTTATTTTTCAAAAACTTATCGATTATTATTCGCTTTAGGAACGCAGATAGGAACTCGCTGCGTTCAATTAAGAACTGTGTACGGAAAAAATTGCCGTCTCAGCTATAAAAGGACAGTTGATGTTATTATTTAGAGTTATCATAGAGTAAAATCTAACTGATCAGGCGTAACTTTGTTGAAAGCCATGGTAGTTGACAAAAGAAGAGAAAGACTATTGATTTTCCACAGTATATTTTCTACACGACCGGTTTCGCTACCGGAGTAGCATCATCAGGTGGTGATGATGCTACTCCGGTAGTGAAACAGGTCGTGTTGAAAATATACTGTGGAAAATCAACAAAGTCTTTCTCTTCATTTGCCAAATATCATAGTGTAATTGTTGAATTCGAGCTCGTTCATTATCCCACTAGAATACAAAGTTTCGGAAAATGTAGCACCTTTACCTAGAGTAATATCTAATAAGTCGATTAATGAAGGTAAAGTCCCGAATTATTGGAAAATTGCAAACGTCACTCAAATACTTTAAAGCGACGTTAAGGAGGATCCAGAAAATTACCGGCCTATCACTTTAACATCATTGAGCGGAAAGATAATGGAGCACATAATTGCCAGTTCTTTAATGCGCTTTCTCGGAACGTCAAATTTCATATTTAGGAATCAACACCATTTTCGTAAGACTCGATCTTGTGAGTTTCAGATGGCATTATTAGTTCACGATGTCCTAAAATCTGCCAAAAGTAAAAGGCAAGTCGATGCGGTAGTTTTAGATTTTCGAAAGGCATTCGATAAGGTCCCTCATCATGAATTATTGTACAAATTAAAAGTTGCGGGAATCAAATTAGAGGTAATAAATTGGATAAAGGATTTTCTCTTTGATAGAGAGGAACGCGTAGTATTGGACGTAAT
>APVN02036909.1:0-10484 GCA_000376725.2 Ladona fulva
GACCCTACCAGGAACATAGTTCCCACCAGTTACGCTCTTTAGGTCATAGGAACACACAAGCCCTTCCACCACAACAAGGTTGTAGTCCAGAGAAGGGATCATTAAGCCACTTCCATTAATTGATTAAAATATTTCTTCGCTGTAAATTTAGTTCTTCCTTCCCATCATCAAAAAAAATCCCAGGAACGTAAGATAGAATTACCTTTACTTTTGTGTAAAAATAGTTCATATACGTTGAGCACTAAGCTTGCAATAAATTAACAAAATCCAGGGGCACATAATTAAAAATCCGATAGTAGTGTCCATAGATTCAATGATAGGACGCATCAAATTTCGCCCATAAGTGATACATAGGGTTTCTTTTAAAAATTTATTATGGGGGACCTAACCTAAAAGCAAAATAGCTAAAATTTGGCTTATGAGCCAAATGGCTCATTCGTGGCTGTATTTCATATTCAAGTTTAACTACTAATTTGATCCTTGGTTCAATGCCATGGCAGATTAATTATTCCTCCATAAGAAATGTGCTGGAAATTCATTTGTAATGAATTATTAGAAACACTAACACTTTTTTAAACTTCTTGTTAGTTGGTACCTGCAATGTGTTTATTGGAGTTGGAATTTCAGAAATTTTAGAGATTTCCCCCATATTCAATCGACTATCTTCATCCCACCATTGAATTTACATATACATAAATTTCAAATGTGTTTTTACAGGAAAATAGATGAACTCAAACTCAACAATTGCATTTGTCTTTTACTCTTCTTTACGATAACTAAATCCTTGATAAGAAAATGAACGTATCACAAAACAAAAATCTTCATCCCATAGTAGAAGCCAATTCTTGCACTGAAAAGGAGAGGCTCTCACTATTGCCCGGGAATTTGGATGAAACTTTTTGTGGTGATAGTGGTAGTAGAGTAATGAAAAAGTGAAACAGGGTTCTTGTGAATGGGCCTTAGATTCACTGCAATAATTAATTAAAAATCGATATTTGGATTATAGGCAACCCTGCAATACACTTCCTTGCCTGCCAATGTACCTGCTGTTTGTTAATTTCATTTTCTTTTATTATATTTACATTGCTTACTTACTAATGGACACCAACACAATAACCACATTTTCTTACTTGATATCTGATTGAATAACCTTATTTCAACCGAATAAACCTCAATGATGGAGAGCTTCACTTAAAGAATGGTGGACAGTTTTAAACGTACTTTTCGGTAATGCTTCAGGTTCCATTGGTACTTACTACATTATCCTTCTCACTCACTCAACACTTTGTCCAGATATGTAGGATTCTGAAAACATCCTGCATTTGAAAACAAGAGCACTTTTGAGAAGAAACTTATTACCTTTAAAAAGAGACCTCAGAGCCGATGACAGGCACGTGACAACGTGGGTGCACACGTGTATTTGAGACCTGTTCCTTAGGTTTCTTAGGTCTCAATGAGACTCTTCTCATGTTTTAATGGGTTCTATGAATGACACCTGCTCTTCAAACCTCAGTGTAAACTATAAGCCATTTATCCATTATTGATAAATGAGAAGTTCTTTGATTTTTTAGTACAATTTTAAAAAATTAAGAATTTAATGATCTCAATCTTTTTTTATTAATTGCATAGTCATGAAAGCGATATTTAAAGTGAACTAATAATTGGATTCCTGAAACAACAAAAAATAGTTCTAATGTTAGCAACATTTTATCATCAATTAGTTGATGCAATTTCATTTTGTAAGTAAACATAATAGTAGGAAGTAATAGGTTGTTAAATTTTCATTAGTTTTATCACAGTAAATGAGAACACCATGCTCCTTGGCAATAATCAGGATGAAAGTTGTCATAAAAACAACAGAAACACAAATACTTATTGCACCATGAACATCTCAACAAACATTGCCTTCCACAAGCACAATTTGCTCATTTCACATCATCCAGGAAGCATACCTGACACACGTTTTGAAAGAAACTTCTTGTCTTTGCAAGTTTAGACATGTACCAGGCATACTGTAACATGTCTCTAAATCTTGGTTATGCACAAGTGAATGAATGTGGATTCTGTCCTCTCGGGAACTAATCTCTCATTTCTCTTAAATGAGACAACTACAGTTTTGTAACCCTTAGATGAAAATTTTAACTTGCCTACAAAAATATGCATCCCAAGGCTGGAATATTTGCTTGCATTTCAGTGGAATTATTTTTAAAATACTGCTGCTCCGTCAATCACATAGCTCTGAGGATGCTCTCGTTGAGGGCGAAATACGTATAAGCAGGTAACCCCGCTTTTTGATGGTTTTTGGAGTTCTTCACTGTTCCACTATTACAGCCATCAGTGGCCTTTCCATACTTTATTAATAATCTATCGTAATATTTCCTGCACATCTTAGGGAAGTTCTTGACAGATTCAATGCATAATTTAATACCCTTCTGTTCAGAAACTGGATGTGCAAAGATATAAACATTTTTAAAGAAAAAGTACATTGTACAAGTAAATTTAGTAGAAGTGGAGATAAACATGATAGAGAATAAGGAAAGTAACAGAGTGACATGACATGAGCAGACTATTTTTCAATAATAAAATCTTTGCATGCCTAAACCAGGTGGCAAGTGATTTTTTTGCGTTTATATTTCGTTCACTTGGTTGCATCTACAGAAGTGATGATACTATATATCTATTCATGATTTTAGAAAAAAATATCCTACATGCTACACCTTAAAACTCACCTCCATGTATGAAGAAAGCCCAAGCTTCAAAACCCAAACATCATTTCGAATCACATTACTTGCGTATTGCATGTAAATGCATTCAGGAAGGGAAAATCCTCAGGGATAGATGGGATACCCGCCTAATTTTATCAAACCTTTTTGCACCTGTTAAGAAAACCCTTCTTCAGGGTGTTCGGGCTTCTGCAGATGATGTCCATCCAGATCGACCTGGAGAATAATTATCACAATAATAAGTTGAGAGACTTAATAATTTTCCACTGATTTTTTATTTGAACGACCGGTTTTGTAAGGAGTTCTTACATCTTCAGGTACAATTGAAATTTTTTCTGCTGTATATATAGAGGGAAGTTTGAGGGGAAGGGAGGGGAGGGAGGGAGGGAGAAAGAGGGAAAAACCTGGCTTGGTAAAGAGAGAAGGGGTGAATGGTTCATGAACAATTGCTCGTTGACCAGCATTCCATCTTTGGGGAAGTTCCTGATCTCCACTTCCTCCAGGAGGTCCAGTCGGTGGGAATTCTCTTCCTGGTAAAGGCGTCTTGGTTTAAAATCACTTTTATGGTCATTCTAAAGAAGGTGAAGGGCGAAGCTCGAGAAGGGGGGCTGCCCTCTCTTCAGGTGGTAATCTCTTTGGTGTTCAGCCGCCCTGACCCGCAGACATCTTCCAGATTTCCCGAGGTACTTAGCGGCACAATTTTGGCATGAGAGTTCGTAGACTCCACTGGTTGATTCTATCGCTCTTTTGTCTTTTGAATTCCCTAACATTCTCAGTAGGTTGTTATGGGAGCAAAAGGCAGGCAAGTGGAGGGTCAAGCACAAGTAGAAATATCAAAACTACATGTCAAGAGCATGAATCTTGTTTTCAGAAGAAGAAAGTGACTCCTTCCTTACTGCCAAACATCCACTCTCTTGCAACCACAACAATACATGTTTACCTGAAATTCTTCATATAGAAAACAAATTTTCCCTGAGAAACCTATTAGAACAGATTGAAATTATGAACAGCTATAGATCTGACAAGTGCAGTGTGTTGAATGAAATTTTGATTCCTTCCCACTCCATCAGGCTTGACATTCCTCAATAGTATAAATAAGTGCATTGCCTGGACTGTTTTATAGCTCATGTCTTTTTTTTACAACAATTTACTTTTTATTTTGAATTATGGATTTTAATGGTTTTGACTATATTTACAACCTACCTGATTTGATTTTAAGTGTTAATGTGATGTTTGGTGAGTAATGCCTTGCAATTCGTAAACATCACCCTCTTCCCAATGGCCTTTCCCATATCCTTCACCCTCCTATGTTCCTTTCCCCCTTAATTCCCTCCCTCTTACACTATATAGTTGTGCCCTTACACTATATAGTTGTGCCCTTATGCTGTTTCAACTCCTGATGATGTTACAATGTAACAAAAACTATTCCAACATAGGAATGAAATTAATTTTTGTGGAATTCACTAAGAGTTTCTGTTTATGGAGAAGTTCTACATGGTTATACCTGAATATGTTAATTTTATTTGTTACTCGGTAGCAGAAATAATAGATAAACTCTTTATTTTCATAAGATTTGATCGCTCATTGTTTTTGCCAATAATTCCAGAAGACAGGTCCTCCTAGGATTCTGTCTAATACAGTCACACTTCTAATCTGTTCTCAGACAGGCAGAGTTACTGAATGATCTTATCAAAGTTATTCTCCATCTTCTCCCCACCCCCTCTGAGCTTTCCAGCCAGTGTTGTCACAGATCTGTGGCACTCCCTCAACCCAAGTGGTTCCTCTTTCACCTGCAACATGCGACTTGAATCATTGCAATACTTATGTCCAGGAGTGTACAACATATGTATTTTTTGTACAGAGTGATGTCCATCAATAAATATTCTATTCAGATCTTTTACAGTCTAAAGTCCCATCCATGTTTGATGCCCAAGATGACCAAGTCCTACCAGTGTTCAAAGAGCACATTTTACTAATTGAAGTAATTTTTTATTTTACTAATTCTTAGTTTATGAATATAAATTAAAGAATCATTTGCGACAAAGTAAAATATAAGAGCATAGAAAAATAAACTGGATAAAACAAAACAACATCAACCTACTTAAGTCCCACTAGACAGGCTCATGTGGCATGCATTCCACTGATAGGGAAACAATAAATCCATACAACAGTTGGGGAAAGGCTGGGTCTGGGCTGTAGGCCAGGAAATCGAAGCATTGGGGTTCCCTGAGTATCTTTTATTCTATTAGTCTTGGAATATGAACATGGTGGTACCTTATAAGGCTTTGCATTGGAGTGCCTGAGTACCTAGAGCTACCTCTGGCTGGGAATATTGATCTTGCTTTCATCCAGTCATCTCTCACCCTTACTCTGAACTTTGGCAGACCCAAGAGAGAAACAAAGGGGCAATTTCCCCTCCCCCTTGATGACTTTGTTTCACTAACAANTACTTATCTTTTTACTAAATGTTCTCTATAAGTTGTTTTTAATAATTTTGGGAAGAAACATTTCTTTTGTCTTGCTGTCTTAATTTTAGTTTTTGTCTGTATATATTGTAGAGAATTGGGTGTGTTATCTTTGGTGTAGCTTCTTGTTAGTCTTAGTTGAACTTACCTCGGGCAGCTAAAATCATACTGTATTATCAAATGTCAATTTTATGATGAAGAAATACTTCTCAGGTTTCCATATAGATCAAAGTCTTGTCATGAATTTCGAATTACATTGCCGCAACTCATATGAGTATATACTTGATAACTTAAGCCATTGTGGATTAAATTGGTTTCCCTTAAAATGAAGTGTTTAATTCTATAATGAAATTATTCCATGCAAGTTTTATATATCTGGTCCTCCTGAGCCAGAAAGTGTCCGTTGTAAGAACATAATAACTCAATATATTTATTGGTCAATCATTTATTTGATCCTGGATAAATTTTAAATTATTTGCTAATAATTAAATGATTGTTGGGAAAATTTTGTCAATTATAACTATGAAATCAATATTCATAAAAACTTGGTAATTTTCTACTTTGAGCCATAAGATTAGTTATAAAAAATACTATTTTATTGTAATACTCTATACTCTATTTCAGAGTCTGATTGCAATTTATTTCCAAATGAATTCAATGTAAAATCAATCAGAATCAATTCCAAGCTAACAAAAACATCTATGTCAACAAAGTATCCAATGTAAATATCAATATCCTACATATCCCCATGCCTTTTCTTTAAAAGAATCATATTCACATCTTGTGATTTTTCTCCATTAGAAGTTATTCATCAAACCCATAGTGATCGGGTGGACTGCTAGGTCTGATTTACCTTTATAACACTGGTCCCTGCTTGACTGACTTGTTCAGTGAGGGTTGATATTTCTGACCATTCTAGCTTGTTTTGGGTGTAGCTTCTGTTGGATCAACTGGCAGCCCGTCCTCACACTGTCATTTCCTCAGTGATTGAGTCTCCACCTCTGGTTGTGGTCTTGAATCATGTGCTCTTAGCTGTTGCTCTGGAAGCCGTGACTCTCACCTCTCACCGTGACGTGCACCTCAACTTCCTGTTGTTGATTACCCATGGTCGGTGTTGGTTTGTCATCCGTTGCTCCTGACCTACTAAGTAGTTGATCTGCATGTTTCTGCTTCATCTGGCCACCAATCAGGACTTCATATGACAGCTTCCCTGTTTTCCTTTCTACCACACTAGGGCACCAACCTGGTTAGCATTTGTTTTGGACCCATACTTCATCCCCTTGCCTGAATGAACGTGTTCTGACTTTGGCATGGTGATAAACTTTTTGTTTCCACACCTCGATCTCCATCTTGTTCCTTGGATCTGGTTTCAGGCAATTCAACTGAGTTGGGAGAAGATGACTCAAGAACAATGCAGCTGGTGCTTTGCCTGTTGTTGTGTGTCGTGTGTTGCTGTATGATAGCAAAAACTGTTGCAACTGCAAGTCTTGATCCCCTGCATCACCCTGAGAGGCTAGGAATCGTTAAAATGTTTGCACAAACCATTCTGCTAACCTATTGGTTTTTGGGTGATATGGCATTATGCAAATATGCTAGACCCCCTTAAATTTGCAAAATTTGCAGAAATCCTCTGAGGTAAAACATGTCCCATTGTCTGATACTAGTTGTCATGGAACCCCATACCTAGAAAATAGTTGTTTAAGTGTTTTGATCTGCCATTGCCTGGTGTTATCCTTCATTTGAACCACTTCAGTCCATTTGGAATATGCATCCTCCAAAATGAACCATTGTTTCTTTTGGACTGGACCTGCAAAATCCATGGGAACATGTTCCCATGGCTGCTCAGGGATATTCCATAAGTATAGTGGTACATCAGGTTCTTGGCCACGATTCTCTTGACATACTTGACATTCTTTAACCCAGTCATTTATGTCTTGGTCCATCTTTGGCCACCATGTATAGAACCAAGTGAAACTTTACATTGCTGCAATCCCTGGATGACCCTCGTGTATTGCTGCTAACATTAGTCATCGTTGAGCTGTTATTATAAGTATTGGATTACCCCACAAGATGATCCCACATTCTACTGACATCTCTTCTTGTCGTTCAAAGTAGTCAACCTTGTCATTCTGCATTGGCCATCCTAGATCCACAAAGAATTTGATTTTGGACAACACTGGGTCCTTTGCTGTTGTTTGTTGCTATATCTTGGTTGACAGTGCCAAATCTTCAACTTTTCCTCCCATGACCAGGTTAACAAATTTGTGCTCACTTGATGACCTCATAGTGGTGGGCATTGGCAGCCGGGATAAAGGGTCTGCACATTGGTTTTCCTTGCTGGGTTGGTATTCTACCTTGTAATTATATTCATGTAAATACAAGGAACAACATTGCAATCGATTGCTGGCAACCTTTGGCAGATCCTGCTTTTCTCCAAAAATTCGTTCCAATGGCTTATGGCCTGTTTTGAGCTTAAATGGTCGTCCCCACAAATAGTTGTGGAACTTTGCAACTCCAAACACCAAGGCCTGTGCTTCTTTATCAATTGGAGCATAATGACGTTCTGCTTCGGTCAATGTTCGTGATGCATAAGCGGTTGGCCAATCTTGCTGGACAGCCGTACAGCCGACAGATGTTCGGACACATCACATGCTAGCTCCAGTGGTCTGGTTTCATCATATGGAACCACTGCAGCTTGACTTGAAAGCAAATCTTTTGCTTTCTGGAATGTCTGCTCATGGACCTCAATACACTCCCACTTCCACCGCTTGCTTGTGAGATTGTGCAAATCAGCACAGCAAGCATGTAGCTGAGGAATGAACCACTCATGAAAATTGATGGATCCCAGAAATGCCTGTAGGTCCTTGACATTTCTTGGAGTTGGTATTTTCTTGATAGCCTCCACCTTTTCCTCTGTTGGATGGATGCCTTGCTGGTCAATTTGATGGCCTAAGTAATTGACTGACTTCTGCATAAACTGATGCTTGACTAGTTTCAGGTGCAACCCAGCTTGTTTGAGCCATTTGAAGACTTTCATGAGGTTTTGCAGGTGTTCCTATTTTGTCGGACCAGTGATGATTATGACATCCAACAGTGTAGCAGTGCAGTTGATCCCTTGCAAGAGCTCATCCATATATTGTTGGAAAATGAGCAGGCTGATACTACTTTGATTTGGAAATATCCCACATTTGTGGCAATAATAGGGTAACTCTGGCATTGCTCTTTCACTTCCATCTGCAAATAGGCATCTTTCAGGTCAGTGACCATGAATTCTTGGCCTCTTGCTATTTTTGCTGTCAACTCTTCGAATGTTGGTATGGGATGCTGATTGGGGGTAATGTTAGGATTGAGGGTTATTTGAAAATCTATGCAGATCCGAACCATTCCATTTCCCTGATGTTTGCGTTGCCCATTTAATCGCTATTGTTCTGGGGTTGATCTTCTCAATAACTCCCACAGCTTCCAATTGCCGCAACTCTACCTCAAATGGCATTTTATGGCAAACGGCACTCTTCTTTCCGCTACTGCCCTTGATTTGGCATTAGATTTCAAATGAAGGACTGCCTTGTGTCCTTTTATCTTGCCTAGCCAGTCCTCAAACAGCTCTCCATTTTCGTCAAAGAGTTGCCTAACATCTAATGTTGCCCAACGTCTGCTGGCACCTTGTCTTTGACTTCCATTACTGGCTTTGGAGTGTTCTTGGATCGTCCTTGCAGTGGGTTTCCTTGTGCAAATGCACACACACCTTTGGGTATCCGTATCTTAAATGCCTGCATCCACAAGAGCCCAAACAGTTGTTTGTCCTGATTCATGACCACCTTTGGCAGCCTGAGGCTCTGTTTTCTATAACGGACATAAACCCAACACTGGCCCATGATGTCCAGTGTCTTGCCGTCAATTGCCCTGCTGGCTCTAACCTTGGACTGCTGAGTTTGACCCACAGACCTTTTCTGACAATTGACTGAGCTGCTCCTGTGTCAAATTCCATTTTAAGGGACGCCCATTGATATGGACTAGAATCTTGGCCCTTTGAACGATTCCGTGCACGGTTGTGACGCTTCCCAGTTTGTCGGAGTCAGAGGCCTCACCATTCTCACTGCTCCCCTCATTGTGGATGCACTTAACTATCTTCCATTTTGGTTTCCCCTTCTTGAAGCGCTTCTTCTGAAAATGGCCCTTAACTCCACAATTGTGGCATTCTGCATTCAGAATTGGCTGGACAATCTTTCCCTTGTCCATGGATTGCGCAGCCACACCTACCGCATTCTTTTGGCCTTGGCGACCGGGAGTCTTGGTCACTCTTCTGAACCTTTGACCCTTTTGATCTTATTCCCAGAACTTTTTGGACAGCTTTAGCAACACTCTCACTACCCTGGACCTCATTCTCGGCGCGTTCCATTGTTGGTGCCAAATCAAATACCTCTTCGAATCTGACTTTGGTATTGTAAGCATCATGCTTCCTTTCATCTGACCACTTCTGCCGCAGCTCCATTTGTACCTTGGCATATCAAATCCCAGCAGCAAATCAAATGCGTAGTTGTTCGTCTAATGCATTGCCATAGTCACATGAACGAATCAGGTTCAACTGATTGACCCATTGAGTGAAACTTTCACCATCTTGACAAATGGCAGCATTGAATTCCATTCTGGCCACGAAGATCGTCAATAGAGAGTTTTAGCAGGGGCTTATCGGTTAACCAATATATTCTAAATGTCTCAGTGTGCAAAATTCCACGTTGTCCAGGTTGGTCTCATGGGCATGTTTAATTTTGGAGTTCCCACGTTGACGGAAGGTGTCAAATATGGCAAAGCAAGAATGGTTGCGATTCTCCAAATGGGGTGATATCATTTTGCTAGGACAAATTATAGGAACTAATCCCTATTAGAATGGATGGAGGGAGGTACAAGAAGAGGTGGTGAGGGCAACAGGGAAGAATTTCAACACGCTCTGCCTTTGGGTTGTTGTTGTTGGTTGACGGTATGCTGATACTCTTTATCTACGGTGCCCGGTAGATCGTATGGACGTTTCAATTTAACGGCAGTTGAACCTACAGTGTGCACAGTGCTAAAACTCTCTAATACTGGTTTGCATAACGACTGAAAGGCCTCCTTGACTTGCTCATATGTCTTAGGGTTTACGTCGTTTGAGTAGAAAAAATTACGTACTTTTCATAACTAACTGTTTAGAGTTCTGTTATGAAAATATTCAAAGCTTGCCATGTAAATGTCTGTATTTTTGTTTTCCTTTAATTTTCATACCTACAGTGAAATTGAAAGCTTATGGCCCCTGGATGCG
>APVN02036918.1:0-10470 GCA_000376725.2 Ladona fulva
ATATTATTTTTAATAATTGAGCAAGTTGATAGTAATTCTTCTACTAATTACTCCATCAATTGGTCCTCCGGATAGCTATATGGGTCGACTTCGGTGAAAGCAGAACAGGATTCGATTCCGGGTGAGGGAACGAAAAACTCTTGCGCTATATTACCTTAGCTGTCAAAGCACTTTTCAAATTACTACTATTATATTAAATACTATTATTAACTTCTGTCCTAATTTTTTCTTTGCTACTCTTTGGATACTTTCCATGGATCATCTAACAACGTTCTCAGAAATTTATCGGCATCTTTAGGGACCACGGAGGAGAGCGGCAAATTCGATTACTTTCACATATTTAGGAAGTGACATCACTCATAGAGATTAAATGAGTGGAGAAAATGGAAGAGCATTTGAGTCTATTTGCGTCACTGAAGACAAAATCTGAATCAAAGAGGCACCAGTAAATAGATACACAAATGAGGCCTGCATTTGGACAATTTGAAAGAAGGAATTTAAAGATGAATGAGATATCGACAAGTTTTAACGCAACCAAGGAAAGAGAGACATAAAAAGGTACTGTAAGAGAGGAAATGATGCGTGATGATACAAAAACATTGAATATCATCTGCATCCCCCGCTAGCTACTGTGTGTTTATTACATCTGTATTTTCGCGGTTTGTTTTCGCTCCCCTTCTTGTGCGGGTGATTTCCCGTATCGTAGGTTTTTCTCCGTGAACCTTCAGTTGAAGATTTCATGTGTCTATATATAGTTGTATGCATTAATTTTTATTTATTAACTCGACTGCCAATTAATTTGAATGTCCGTTTGTATCAATTTTCTTGTATCCACTTCTTGTATCTTGTAACTTGTTTTCTTGTATCTTGTATTGCATGTTTGCCCGATTGTTTAGAGAGACAGATTTATTTTTATAGATTTAAGATAATTTTAGCAAAATATATTTGATAATTAGTGTAATATTATTACCATGCAATATATCTCCCGAGGTTAGGTGGATGAGAGGCCATTTTGGCCTAACCTCGCCATATGAGTAACATAATAAAAATACCATATTTTCTTTAGAATTTGCGAAGTGTCCGTCCGTCCTCCTCTCTATCTCAGAAACGGTTTGATTTAGAGATACGCGGTGCGCTGCGTTGGTTTTCTTCATGCTAGAAAACCTGAGCAAACAAATTTTCATCCCCGGAAAGAGTCGAACCCCGGAGCTGATAATGTGTTTCCATTAGTGATTTTTTTATTTTCGAAAATGCAAGTCTTACATAATTTATTTATCGAAATACCTAATTTTGAACAGATTTCTTTCAAACTCTCTCCATTCGTAGGCTAAATCAGCAATAAATCCTGATTTTATTAAGTTTTCACGTTTGAATATCGATATTCTGATAAATTTCGAAATAAAAGGCGTTTTATTTCGAAATTTAACAGAAATTTCTTGCCTTTTCTGCATTTACTACGGCAACCGTCAATGTTATCTTGAATCAATAAACAGGTATTAGAAAGGAGGAGTGAGGAAATAAAATTCATTTTTTACTATTTCTTTAACCTTATGTGGCAACCAAATGTCATTTATAGCAACGTAAATATTCATAAATAAATTCTCTGTTATTTAATATTTTAATTATGTGAAAGTAATATGTTTAAGCGAAACACCGGTAAAAATGAGACAAAGTTATCCTCATTAAATTGAAACATTCTTACGAATTAAGTTTAAGCAAAAGTTGTGAAGAATTTATGAAATGAAATNGACCCAGAAATATTAAACTGAATCAAAGGGAGAAATATACGTTCTTGCTCTTCCATGCCACTTTACAGTTGATTTCGAAGCCTTGAAATATTCCACGCCGAATTCAGGACCCTGAGAACGTGTTTGAAATGCAGAGAAAGTGTTTTTAGACCCGAATTTCTCGCTCTGCATAAATAATGGCGGCCTTTATAGTTTCACCGACAAATTGCTCGACTTTTTCCTCTTATTATTATATTTTCCCCCATCTCGGGGCCCCTTCGCGTCATACGCATACAAATCACGTGACTTCCGAGAGGCATTTTCTCCCCCTCCCATAAATATCTCCCCCAACACAAATCCGCTCGGATTCCCCTCATCTGCATGCCGATTCCTTATCGCCGATGCTCTTTCACTCAGAAGACAGCCGAGCAGAGCATACGCACACTCAAATTGCCCTTTCCTTTACTTCTGTTCCATTGAATTTCCGTGCCCTTGTCTTCTCCAAACGGCCTCAAACTCATCGCTTTCATTCGGGTGATCAGAAGTGCGTGCGGGCTGCTTCGTGCGATGGGTTATTGATAACTCTGCCGCCGATCTTCCGACCAATTACTTCGGATTCATATTCGCGATCCAGGGAATTGTGACTTAACTACGTTCACCTTAAGCGGACGTGGAGAGAGAGGACTGAAGAATACATAAGACTTTTGGTCTCAAACCCAAGAGCCTCTTTGTCCAAAGGTCTGTAAACTGCTCCGCTAATCCAGGGAATAAAAAGAAATAAAGAGTATCGAAATTGCTCGGACTTGAACCTAGGTCTATCACTTTCCGGACATGTATTATATCCAGTAGATTTCCTTAGGAAGGAATGCCTTTCACATCGCTTTATGAGTTGGCTACCTCGATGAGAACCTCTGGCAGTGGTTGGTGCAACTACGTGGAGCGCCATTAGCCTTAATACAAAACAATGATAACTGTAGCTAAGTGGAGCGTCACTTCACCTGGTCACAAAATAAGGACCCCTGGCAGTGATTGGTGCAACTATGTAGAGCGCCATTAGCTTTGAATATAATACAAGGACTTCTGGCAGTGGTAGCTCTTGCTATATCGAGCCTCGACTTCTTTGAGCACAAAACATGATCCTCCGGCAGGTAGTAGGTACCAGTATATGGAATCTTTTGCATTGCTCACGAAGCATCTCGATAAGAAAATTTATTCGGGATGGTAGTTTAGTGTTTAAAATATCTGTCATTAGAAAGAGTTCTCGGGTTTAACACCGGGTGGCCTCCTACCATAGGGTCGACGTTTCGGGTGCGTACTCTGCACCCATCTTCACAGCAGTATCCTAAAGATGGGTGCAGAGTACGCACCCGAAACGTCGACCCTATGGCAGGAGGCCACCCGGTGTTAAACCCGAGAACTCTTTCTAATGACAGATATTTTAAACACTAAACTACCATCCCGAATAAATTTTCTTATCGAGATGCTTCGTGAGAAATGCAAAAGATTCCATATACTGGTACCTACTACCTGCCGGAGGATCATGTTTTGCGCTCAAAGAAGTCGAGGCTACATATAGCAAGAGCTACCACTGCCAGAAGTCCTTGTATTATATTCAAAGCTAATGGCGCTCTACATAGTTGCACCAATCACTGCCAGAGGTCCTTATTTTGTGACCAGGTGAAGTGACGCTTCACTTAGCTACAGTTATCATTGTTTTGTATTAAGGCTAAAGGCGCTCCACGTAGTTGCACCAACCACTGCCAGAGGTTATCATCGAGGTAGCCAACTCATAAAGCGATGTGAAAGGCATTCCTTCCTAAGGAAATCTACTGGATATAATACATGTCCGGAAAGTGATAGACCTAGGTTCAAGTCCGAGCAATTTCGATACTCTTTATTTCTTTTTATTCCCTGGATTAGCGGAGCAGTTTACCAGACATTTGGACAAAGAGGCTATTGGGTTTGAGACCAAAAGTCTTATGTATTCTTCAGTCCTCTCTCTCCACGTCCGCTTAAGGTGAACGTAGTTAAGTCACAATTCCCTGGATCGCGAATATGAATCCGAAGTAATTGGTCGGAAGATCGGCGGCAGAGTTATCAATAACCCATCGCACGAAGCAGCCCGCACGCACTTCTGATCACCCGAATGAAAGCGATGAGTTTGAGGCCGTTTGGAGAAGACAAGGGCACGGAAATTCAATGGAACAGAAGTAAAGGAAAGGGCAATTTGAGTGTGCGTATGCTCTGCTCGGCTGTCTTCTGAGTGAAAGAGCATCGGCGATAAGGAATCGGCATGCAGATGAGGGGAATCCGAGCGGATTTGCGTTGGGGGAGATATTTATGGGAGGGGGAGAAAATGCCTCTCGGAAGTCACGTGATTTGTATGCGTATGACGCGAAGGGGCCCCGAGATGGGGGAAAATATAATAATAAGAGGAAAAAGTCGAGCAATTTGTCGGTGAAACTATAAAGGCCGCCATTATTTATGCAGAGCGAGAAATTCGGGTCTAAAAACACTTTCTCTGCATTTCAAACACGTTCTCAGGGTCCTGAATTCGGCGTGGAATATTTCAAGGCTTCGAAATCAACTGTAAAGTGGCATGGAAGAGCAAGAACGTGTATTTCTCCCTTTGATTCAGTTTAATATTTCTGGGTCACTGTTAAGATTTACCGTATATTTTCCTGTCAGGGGCGGATGTATAATTAGACGTAATAGGCTTTAGCTGAGGGTCTCATCTATTTGGGGGCCTCAATAAGACTGTGCTAAAAGATTCTCAGTATAATTAATCTGGTTTTTCGCTTCAAAAAAGAATTTCATATTCGTTGAGTAAGTCTACATAATTTTTTAAAGAATATATTATATTCTTTATGTCACTGTGTAGTTTAAAGCCTTCAAATCATTCTTCGTAATTTTTAGAAATGCTATATGTTGTTTTAAACGCTATGTATTTATTGTTGCCATTTTGAAGTGACTGAGATTTCTATGGGATGTACATTTGTGTATTTTATGGAAAAAATAATATTTTTACTCCTACTGTATTTCTCGGTCCAAGAGGGGCATTGTAGTTTTTCAGGTGAACGAAGCAAAGATTGTACATACAGAAACGTAAGCTGCTTATAAGTTAAACAGAGAAACGATATTCGTAAAAGAGCGTCAATTTACGGAAGAATGAAACAAAAGCGCGATATGTTAGAAAAGGCTTCCGCTGTGATAAGAAGATAAAACCCACATGTCAAAGCGCAACATTGTTTACAAATTACTGTTTTATGACTTCACGACTTCAGAAGAAATGCTCACTCTCGGACCATAAGACGCAGATATATTTTAGATTGCATTTTCGTGGGAAAAAATGCGTCCTAACGGCCAGGAAGTACGGTAATCCGTGCCTCCGAATAGCTATGTGGGTAACGCGTTCGACTTCGGTGAAAGCGGTTCCGGGTTCGATTCCCCGAGTGGGCACAAGAGCTAAATGACCGGGGCTGTCGAAGGTGTATAGTTGTATAGGTGGTACCCCGAATTGTTGCTTAAAATTTCCGTTTTTATGTATCTCTTATAAATCGACCCTGGATTTTTTCGTAAATATAAAACATTGCAAAGCTACTTCTATTAGAATGATTTTTATTATAACTCGTGGACTTTTAAAGAAAATACATTGTCAAGTAATAAGGACTGGAAAAATAATTTCACATATTTTTATGTTATTACAATTATGATTTTTATCAGTTAACATCAACGTTCAATCCGATGTACAAACATTTTGTTATACCATGTCACCATTTTTTAGGTTAAAACAAGTAAATATACCTGTTTCACCAAAAATATCATCTAAAGATGATTCGTGAAGTTTTTATATCGAAACGGTGGAACGTTTTGGATGAACCGCGTATTTCTCTCGTGTGTAGATCTAAGATAGATTATTTTCATTGAAATTTTGTATTTAGAGGTCGACCTATACACGAGTATATACGGTATTTAGACTAATATTAGACGAACGTGAAGCAAAGCAGTTTTAAGATGGATTACGTTGTCCGAGTGTGTATTGATATTGAATTTTCCCCATAAATATATATAAACACACCCGGAAAACAGAAAACTGACATAAATATTTCGATAGTAAATTTATCGAGATACCATGAGATTGAGAAAAGTTAATTTTTTTTTCTAAAATCACGAGAGCTGATCGAAAAAGTGGATATTAGCTTGCAAACATTTATTAGAGTGACAATCTACTTAATTAACTATTGTCAAAATGTCCGTTGAAGTTACTCCGCATGCATTTTCAATTTCCTTCCAGGGTGGATGCTCAACCTCTCAGCCCGCAGCTTTGGAGAGGGAATGAGGCACGCTAGGCAAGATGAGGAATTAAGTGATTTCAGCGCAATTTTTCAATGAATGAGCAATTTAGTTAGAGTTAATTAGTGTAAAGAACCAATACTATCACATGGCTTCACTCATACTAACACCTGAAAATGACTGTGAAAAAAGTAAATGAAAGACACATTATCCTCAATATGGCAATTAAAGACAGGAAAAATCTTTCATTTATTAAGACATGGCGGTAGGTAGCGCTGTAGCCACGATTTGTCTATCGGGGGTTTCAGATCCATGGAGTAAACACTGCAGTGCCTACAATCCAGGGCTAGGCAACCTTCTGCCCTAAATGTAATAAAGCTGGAATCAGATTGATGTTATTCCCCACGGATTTCCAACGGCATTTGTATGGCAAAAATCCTCTCACATGCATCGTTGGGTCAGTTATTATGGGGGGTTTGAACCCCCAAAACAACCCCATTGATTACGCCTCTGGTAGGGAATAGGGTGTTATCATTAGTGCAAAAAAAAATTAAGAGGTCGTAATACATTTAGTTTCAGAGGTAATATTTTATGCGACAACCTACTATAACATGGCTAAAAAAGATTATATGAAATCAGTTGAAAAACTTCTCCGAAGTGTATGCGATGACGATTAAGAGAGTAAACAGGCAGCTCTGTTTTTATTTACACCTACCACAAGTCGATCTGTGACGTATGTGTTTCCAAAATATATGCAAATACATTCATATCGGTATGATAAGATTCAATGACCGATTAACTTTATCCGCTCACTTAGACATTGCA
The DNA here is from genome assembly GCA_000376725.2 of Ladona fulva. Taxonomy (NCBI): domain Eukaryota; kingdom Metazoa; phylum Arthropoda; class Insecta; order Odonata; family Libellulidae; genus Ladona; species Ladona fulva. Next base: position 6,846 of record APVN02036918.1, read on the forward strand.
GGTAAAAGCGCGGGATTTCTGAGAAAGCTGTCACCGAAGGAAGGGAATAACAAGGCAGTGCAGGAGTGATTGGTGAAAATTTCGGAAATGAGGCGTGAGTTTGACATTTGAAGGTCACGGGGAGAGAATGGCCTTAAAACATTGCTACATTCGAAGCTCGGATCTTTAAAGAGTCGATTCCTGAATAAAACAAACAACATTGCTTCCAAATTATAACACTGATGTTTTTCCGATGCTGTTTCCATAGAGACCGAGCATTTTATATAGTACTCTGGAAAAGAGTAATGCAGGTTTTTGGTGTTGTAAATACCGATATAAGATACATTTTCAGGATCATCTACAGTTTCATTCTCAGATATCCCTGTATAGTTCAAAAGCTTAGGTTGAATAAAGTAAGTATAAGGTATGAATATGAGTGATACCATATAATTGAAAGATAAAATTAGATACATTTGCGAAAGACTTAAATGGTATTATGTGACCCCGCTGCTACTTCGGCCCTCCGACAATAAGCGTAAAATAAGAGAAATAGATTCGAGGTCAAGTCATTTAAGGGACTCATTTTTTCCGCGAACGATACGCGATAACAATAAGCTAAAGAGTTAACTCGAATTCTTGGTGTTTACACCCCCTGCCACACGCCGAAAGGCGGTTTCCAGGGTATTTATATAGATGTAGATATCAAAATTGCTATCCATAGATTCATTGTACTTCTCCTGGATTGGCATTTTCCACTCATAGATTTCTTGCTACCTCATGTATCATCTCAACTAGTAAGCTTCATTCCCTCTTCAAAAGATGTGAAAAGCGAATGGGGGTATGAAGATCCAAGTTGTGCTGACTACTATACTATACAAACAGAATGAATCCCAACGCAATTTTCACCACGACTATCCCTAATCGATTACTTTCGCGTAAAATCGTACTTTCGCGGAAAAAATACATNAGAGAAACGATATTCGTAAAAGAGCGTCAATTTACGGAAGAATGAAACAAAAGCGCGATATGTTAGAAAAGGCTTCCGCTGTGATAAGAAGATAAAACCCACATGTCAAAGCGCAACATTGTTTACAAATTACTGTTTTATGACTTCACGACTTCAGAAGAAATGCTCACTCTCGGACCATAAGACGCAGATATATTTTAGATTGCATTTTCGTGGGAAAAAATGCGTCCTAACGGCCAGGAAGTACGGTAATCCGTGCCTCCGAATAGCTATGTGGGTAACGCGTTCGACTTCGGTGAAAGCGGTTCCGGGTTCGATTCCCCGAGTGGGCACAAGAGCTAAATGACCGGGGCTGTCGAAGGTGTATAGTTGTATAGGTGGTACCCCGAATTGTTGCTTAAAATTTCCGTTTTTATGTATCTCTTATAAATCGACCCTGGATTTTTTCGTAAATATAAAACATTGCAAAGCTACTTCTATTAGAATGATTTTTATTATAACTCGTGGACTTTTAAAGAAAATACATTGTCAAGTAATAAGGACTGGAAAAATAATTTCACATATTTTTATGTTATTACAATTATGATTTTTATCAGTTAACATCAACGTTCAATCCGATGTACAAACATTTTGTTATACCATGTCACCATTTTTTAGGTTAAAACAAGTAAATATACCTGTTTCACCAAAAATATCATCTAAAGATGATTCGTGAAGTTTTTATATCGAAACGGTGGAACGTTTTGGATGAACCGCGTATTTCTCTCGTGTGTAGATCTAAGATAGATTATTTTCATTGAAATTTTGTATTTAGAGGTCGACCTATACACGAGTATATACGGTATTTAGACTAACATTCGACGAACGTGAAGCAAAGCAGTTTTAAGATGGATTACGTTGTCGGAGAGTGTATTGATATTGAATTTTCCCCATAAATATATATAAACACACCCGGAAAACAGAAAACTGACATAAATATTTCGATAGTAAATTTATCGAGATACCATGAGATTGAGAAAAGTTAATTTTTTTTTCTAACATCACGAGAGCTGATCGAAAAAGTGGATATTAGCTTGCAAACATTTATTAGAGTGACAATCTACTTAATTAACTATTGTCAAAATGTCCGTTGAAGTTACTCCGCATGCATTTTCAATTTCCTTCCAGGGTGGATGCTCAACCTCTCAGCCCGCAGCTTTGGAGAGGGAATGAGGCACGCTAGGCAAGATGAGGAATTAAGTGATTTCAGCGCAATTTTTCAATGAATGAGTAATTTAATTAGAGTTAATTAGTGTAAAGAACCAATATTATCACATGGCTTCACTCATACTATCGCCTGAAAATTACTGTGAAAAAAGTAAATGAAAGAAACATTATTCTCTATATGGCAATTAAAGACAGGAAAAATCTCCCATTTATTAAGACATGGCGGCAGGTAGCGCTGTAGCCACGATTTGTCTATCGGAGGTTTCAGATCCATGGAGTAAACACTGCATTGCCTACAGTCCAGGGCTAGGCAACCTTCTGCCCTAAATGTAATAAAGCTGGAATCAGATTGATGTTATTCCCTACGGATTTCCAACGGCATTTGTATAGCAAAAATCCTCTCACATGCATCGTTGGGTCAGTTATTATGGGGGGTTTGAACCCCCAAAACAACCCCATTGATTACGCCTCTGGTAGGGAATAGGGTGTTATCATAATGCAAAACAATTCAGAGGTCGTAATGCATTTAGTTTCAGAGGTAATATTTTATGCGACAACCTACTATAACATGGCTAAAAAAGATAATATGAAATCAGTTGAAAAACTTCTCCGAAGTGTATGCGATGACGATTAAGAGAGTAAACAGGCAGCTCTGTTTTTATTTACACCTACCACAAGTCGATCTGTGACGTATGTGTTTCCAAAATATATGCAAATACATTCATATCGGTATGATAAGATTCAATGACCGATTAACTTTATCCGCTCACTTAGACATTGCAGGTAAAAGCGCGGGATTTCTGAGAAAGCTGTCACCGAAAGAAGGGAATAACAACGCAGTGCAGGAGTGATTGGTGAAAATTTCGGAAATGAGGCGTGAGTTTGACATTTGAAGGTCACGGGGAGAGAATGGCCTTAAAACATTGCTACATTCGAAGCTCGGATCTTTAAAGAGTCGATTCCTGAATAAAACAAACAACATTGCTTCCAAATTATAACACTGATGTTTTTCCGATGCTGTTTCCATAGAGACCGAGCATTTTATATAGTACTCTGGAAAAGGGTAATGCAGGTTCTTGGTGTTGTAAATACCGCATAGCGCTAGATATAAGATACATTTTCAGGATCATCTACAGTTTCATTCTCAGATATCCCTGTATAGTTCAAAAGCTTTGGTTGAATAAAGTAAGTATAAGGTATGAATATTAGTGATGCCATATAACTGAAAGATAAAATTAGATACATTTGCGAAAGACTTAGATGGTATTATGTGACCCCGCTGCTACTTCGGCCATCCGACAATGAGCGTAAAATAAGAGAAAAAGATTCGAGGACAAGTCATTTAAAGGACTCATTTTTCTACGGACGATACTCGATAAGAATACTGGATTGTGGGACATTTATACAGATTTCCTTACGGATGACGCGATAACAATAAGCTAAAGAGTTAACTCGAATTCTTGGTGTTTACAC
>APVN02036934.1:0-10487 GCA_000376725.2 Ladona fulva
CAAAGAACCCAAAAGATAAACGGTGGTGAAAAAGAATTACTATATCTAAATTCGAGCCCAGATCTCCCACTTTCCGGGCGTGAGCAGTTATCAATTGAACATTCTCTTTAAATCTGTTTTTTGGGGACCTTTTTGACCAAGGAAGAGATGACTCTTACTTAGTGCCACCCTCCATCTCCCCTGAGGCAACTATCCTACAAATAGATAGATATACCATGTTCTGGCGAACCTTTATTAAGCTTGTATGTCATTATATTATGTACAAAATATAACTATAAACTTATAGAAAGATTGAAGTATGGGGGAAAATCTTTGCAACTCAAGGGAGACAAAGAAAAAAAACCGACGTTGCGTTAAAACACCCACAGAGAAGGGGTGAAAAAACAGCGAAAAAACAGTAAATGCGTATGTAGGAAATATATAAAACAATAAATTTAAATAACAGGTAATCGAAAAGGAGGGAAAAATGAAATTCGTATTACAAACTATAAAATACANCCAATAAAAACCTCGTTTATTTTGACCAATGAGAGATAAACAATCACTAGGCTACGGGTATAAATACTGGACCACTCGATCGGCACTCGGCATTCCTTGAAAATGGCATCAATGGTAGATGCCGAAACGTCGGTGAACAACCACGAACTCACCCGGATGATAACCCGAGAAGAATTTCTTTTCATCATTCACCGGGAAAGCAACAAGTCTTATTTCAAAGAGCTGTTATTGATCCGATTTTTAATGTAGTTTCTCTTATCAGATTTGTAATGCAGTTGTCAATCCCACTTCGGACATAAATTCTGCATGAGAATAATCAAAGCTTTCGATCCCACTTCTTTAATAATTAATCTCTAACTAACGAATTAAAACATGGAGGAAATTTAAAAAATACCATAATGAAAAACAAGGGAAATAATTAAAACTGTTTTGTGGCTTCGTGAGTGAATAATTTCTGCTTCAATCCCAGACCGGCATTACACTTGAAAATTTGTCTTGGTGTTCTGAAACGCAAGCTCAATGAAATCTGAAATATCTCTTAAATATCTCATTTCTAACATATTTGAGTTCACGTAACAGTTTCTATAGACATACACGTATTATTCAATATTATTGAACCAAGAAATTTTCCTTCATATCCTTCGTTTAACTTTAGGATTGAAAAATAACCACATAATAATAGCAACAGAAATTCCAAACACAGTACGAATATATCTGAAGCATAAGCTTATGTAGCTTGTAAATAAATTGCAAGATTAAGAGATTATTAGAGAATGTGAATAATTTCTTCGTTATTACGTAAAACTTTCGAATATTTTCTCTCGTTCCGAGTATTTTATTTGAATGGTTTTATAAAATAAGGACAAAATTCCGACTATGTGTTGCAACACTAGCTGAATTCCATTAAGCTTTTAACTCTGATCTGCAAACATAAAATTTAATTCGCTTGAGTTTAGAGTTTAATTGATGTTGGATGTAAATGAGAAAATTCTTTGCCCTGAATCCCAGCACGCTATCTTCTGTTTATAACGTCATGTTCATACGCATATACAACGACGTTTCCCGCGGGATTCGAACGAGCAACCTCAGAACTTGAAAGTAAACACACTCACCAGTGCACTACCAACGTCAACAAGAAATTGGCATGGCAACCCATTGGAGCGGTTGATGAATTTGACGCTGGTCTTTCAAACGGAATGGAGCTCAGCCGGAGCCTATCTGCATAATATTCAATGCTTCCTTCTTCGACGTTTTCGCAGATATTTATGCATATTTTAAATTGCAAACTTAGGCGGAGCGATTGCAAATTTCCAAATAAACTAGTAAGCCACAAGGAGAGAAAGTAACTGAATCCTCCTTCAAAAATCATATACATAAAAAGCAAATGTCTGTCCGTCCGTTCGTCTGTCCGTCCCCCTATTTACCTCAGAAACGGCTTGACTTATAGATCTGAAATAAACTGCATTATGTTTCTAAGATGCTGAAGCCCCCAGGATAACTATTCTCATGTCTGTAAAGGCCCGGGTTCGAACCCAGGAGCCCATAAAACTTTTTCATAAGAAATGAACGTAAATTACGTTTTCACGACTTGCAGAGGTTGTTTCTTTAACAAAATTAATTAGAAACAATGGTCCTACGAAATTGAGGACATATTATAAATAATGGTAAGAAATATATTGAGTTATTATGATCTTATGACGGATTTGTTTTTGTGCTTAGGAGGACCACATATATACGATAATAGATATTTTTAAACTAGATTAAGTTCCGTAATTGACGGGGGCGTTTACTAGTATACAATAGAAATATTATAAAAAGCAACGGAAATGAGATCACCAAGTACGGATCGTAAAATGCATAAAAAAAGACAAATGTACTACAATGTAAGTTTCCACACATACGGCATGCAGAATATTTAAAACCACTAATGTAAGTGTACATGTAGATGTAGGAGCTTTAGTTCCCTTACTGTCCTTTTTTTGTAATTACGTTAATTGGAACCATTAATCAGCATCATTACAAATATATGGGATATTTGCTGAATCATCCGCAACACATTAACTAAACAATGTTTAGTTAATGTGTTGCGGATGTTAGTACTTCCTCAATTTCTCCCCCTTACCTAGAATAATTTTATCATTATTTCATGATTTGCATTGTTATGATCTGTTTTGGCTTCCGCCATTTCGATTGCCACAATAATTAAAGAAATGTCTGTTGTGGTAGTAGTGATTTTAAAGTTGCTTCGACAACTAATGTCATTTCAAGGATTGAGGTAAAGGTGTTTTTACACTTGTTATTCCTTTGGGATTTAGCCGCACAACTTCAATGTGCAAAGTTAACACCTTTACCTCAATCCTTGTGATTCCCTTTGGGGGGGGGGGTTTACCCTGTAAGACCTGCTTTGTGAGTTGGCTGCCTCATTGAGGACCTCTGGCGGCAGTTCGTGCCACTAAATGTGGAGGCTTTTCGCCGTGCTCACAAAAGCATTCCCTTAACAGTGGTGAAGAGACGCGGCATGGTAGTTCAGTGGTTAGAATACCTTCCCGGAAAGTGGGAGACCTTGGTTCGAGTCCCAGTCAGGTCGCTATTTTTCACACTTGTCATTCCTTAATGTCATTTCGCACATAAGCCCCCATCGGGAAAGAAACCGGAATCGCTTTCACCGAAGCTGAACGTGTTACCCTCATTACCCGCGTTACGTTACTCGTTATACATCCGGAGGCCCAAAAATGTATTTCGTTCGTGCATCATGAAAAAATCGGCGATAATATTTTCTGCGAGCTTTAGATATTGTGGATTTGTAAAGTATCCATTCCATTCCGTTGAGGATTTTTTTCCCGTTTATTGTTTACCCCAATCAAGCATTATTGTGCTCTAATGCTTTCGAAATGAAATTTCGTCATTGTTGAGAACAAATGGGTTTTTTGTGAAGAGGTCGAAATACGTGCACTAATTTCACGAAGATGAAAACTCGGTAGTAACCACATTCCACACCTTGAGCTACAAAAGTTGATTTTGTTAAAGCTCATTAAAGGCTTGTGACAAAGGTTTGGTATCCAGCACATGAAGATACGCTTCGAAAGGAATGTTAAATTGACCAAATTCCGCTACTTAATGTCAAGCTTGACTTTCTTGTACGAAATAAAACTTTACAAACGTTTTATTTTTTCATCGCTCTGAGAAATATCAGTGAGAAAACACGTAGGTTTATTCCCAAATATTCATGTAGATAATCGTTTCAGGAATAAAGTTTGACGTATGCTATATTCCTTATTTATCGATTACCTGATCTGTATAAAATACCATGATAAGTAGAATCATTTTATTTTTATGGTACAGGGTAGAGAAATGAAAACATCGTTGAATTTTGTCTGTCTTGTCCATGGCAGTCATATGAAAGTTATAGAGATAGAAATGGAGATGATTAAGGGAATGTATTTTGGTCTTGTCGAATTCTCGAAAAGTGCTACTCATAAGGCCAAAGCGTTTAACTTACGTACACATTTTCTACTTAGGGTAATTTGGTTCAACAAGGAAAGCAAGGCAAATCTACCTTACTCCTAACCTTGCCTTGTGTACTTCGTTCCCTTTCCATCGCTTTTGGAAGCTAATGACGAAAAGACTAACGGTAAAATCGACCTCAGTGGTGAATACCTTGCATATTGATCTGTTATTTATGGTAATGAAAATGATAATTACTTTCATCCGCATGCGAAAAATGTTGCAGTGATTTTCAATAAAATACTTCTTAACGAAGTATTCCATTTTTATCAACAATGAAAATTGGCAGCGTATTTCAAATTTAATATCGTAATTGCTCACTTGAAGTTGTTTGACAATATGGGCTGCGAATAAAATAGTCATTTCTATGGACACTTGAACTGACCAGGTGCATATTGGTAAGTTGATTTGTTTCTGACCCTTTCAATTGCCTTCAAGCTTCCGAAATACTCAAATATTGACATTAATAACATCGACAGAAATTTCATAATCTTCCTTATTTCTTCTGTTCTGGTATTTTTTTCTATATCTTTGTAATAATTTTCCTTTGATATGAGTTCGACATTTTGGAATTTACGCTTTTATCTGAATTAATTAAGCGATTCAATCGTTTCGGAATCATTCCCACAAATAACTTAAACCGGAGCACACATACCGAAAAAAATCTGCGATAAAGCAACTAAAAAGCTCTGCTTTATTAAGCATATTGTAGGGAGGATGCGATGAAAAGGTTAGAGATGTATGTCATTTCAACTTGGTCAGGACCCATCTGGAATATGCGGCGAATATATGGTATCCAGCGAATGAAACGTGTACCCGCAAACTTGCGAATGTGCAGCGCAAGGCGGTACCATTGTTTGAAAAAGTATCGGATCAAAAGCAAGCGTTACAAGAATGCACGCAGAAGCAAGTTGGAAATCCTCGTCTACGACTGAAAAATTACGACTATTTCTTATTTTTCTTGATTGCGGCTGATTTTGCATTTCAATCTTCATATCCGAAAAATCGCGGTAAAGGAATTAAAAATCCCGGTTTTGCGATACGCATTGAGGGCAGATGCGATGAAAAGGTTAGATAGCAATGTATTTTACCATAATTAGAACATTCAGAGAAAGTTTATAATCGGTATTATATGACCACCTGCTACTTCGGCCGATCTGAAAATAAGTGTAAAATGAGGGAAATAGATGCGAGGACAAGTCGCTCTAGGGAGTCATTCTTTTCGCGAACAATACGCGAGAACAATAAGCTAAAGAGGTAACTCGAGCGCTTGGTGTTTACACCCTCTGCTACACACCGAATGGCGGCTTGCAGGATATTAATGTAGATGGAGATATAGAATAGCTGAATCTCATAATTTATTGCTCCATTCATCTATTGCGTAACGTACATTTTTACCCTCCGTTCTTTGCTTTTAAAATTTTTTCATTTTCTTATTCTGCAATCTTATGTGTGATCTGTTTATCCCATATTGGTGCACTTATATTCTTATTCATGGGTTCCCGGTTAGCCAAGTGGGCAACGCGTTCGACTTCAGTGAAAGTGGTCCCGGGTTGGATTCCCTGTGGGGGCATACGTGCGAAATGACATAAGCTGTCGAAGCACTTTTAACAATACTACTACTACTTTTTATTCCTTTTGATACTTCACTTTCTAATTTGCTTAGCGTGCTAACACTTACGTATCATCATCGAAGTATCCGTGGTATCACTATGCTACAATTACGATATTTTTCTTATCGGAATTTCATTGTCCAAAATTGAAAATTTTTCCAACCGCTATATGCTGTTTTTCGTATTTTTTTTGGTGTTTCATTTTCAGGTTTCAGAATACAGTTTCCTATCAGTTTATAAATCTCATATTACTATCAGTATGTTTCGGAGATTTCTCACACCCTCTTCTTAGGGGTTTTTCCTTCATTAATAATATTTGTATGTCTTTAGCATGGATATTTCAATATACACAGTATTTTCTTCCTTCTTTTTCGTCGCATGATTTTCCTATCCTTAATTTCCGCTTCTAGAAAGACGATGACTTAAACACAAAAGAGATTTTATAGTCTCATTCTTGTGATAAATGTTGTCGTATTCTATTTTATTTTACCCCAGAATTGTGTCACCGACTGCCATCAAAATCTCGTCTTTGATCTCAAGCGAACTTTAACTCCCCTATATTTGCTTTCCCGCCTTAGTTTGGTCGATGTTTCCAAATGGTTCCTCAACTCTCTCAAGAAGAATACCTTTCTCTAGGAAAAAAACACCGCCACGGCATTGAAATAATTCACTAAATTGGCCAGCTCCAGGAGTGAGGATCGGGGATGATATACGAGCGTAGTAAGAATTTCTTGGAACGGAGCCTAAAAGGGAAGAAAGAGTTGGAGCAAAATGCAGCTGTTTGCCTTAAACTGTCTCTCGTGCCAAATCTGACGGAGAAGATAAGTTTTTCTTCGATTATTACCAGTGGCGAGTGTTGAATTGAAATTTATATACTTTAAGCTCGATAAAGATCAGAACACATGGTTTTCGATCAGCATTTTTACTCTTCCTCTTTATCCGTACGAATTGAGAAAGACTTTAAAGATAACAGAAAATTTTGCCATAACGTGTTTTCTTTTATTATTATTATAAATCATCGCAATGCGTAGATCTAGAGTCCGGTAGAAATGTCAATACATCGACCATTAGCATAAAAGGTCCAAGATAGAATTAATTAAAATATCTTAAGATTTTCTTTAAAGAATCAGAGATCCGTATATTGACCAGTTTCTTTAACCCTTTTCGTAAGCATTCTAGGAAGAAGATTGAAGAGGTCTTCATGGAATTTATCGCATCTCATTCCGATTCTTATAATAAATGTATATTTAAATATACTGCTACTTTTGTATANAGTGGGTGTTAAATATTCGGAAATACTTCAAGTGATCCACCCTAATGTCATCATTTCAGAATATGATTTTTTATATGATTTTTGTTTATTAGAAAATCGTTTTTGAATGGATTATTCCCTGAAAGGAAATGCCCTATCGTCTCACGGGGAAATGACAGTAATGCATAATATCAACGACATCTACTGAGGGCACAAGGTCATTGATGAGCTGTTAATTGTTTGTTGTCGCCATAGATCACATGAAGGTTCAAAGTTGAATGCGAAGGAAGAGATCCTGAAGTAAAGGGACATGCAAAGTCTGAAAAGATGAATGAATGTGTCTGGAGAGAAAGATGTATCCAAAGATGGAAAAGTTTGGAGCATAATGAAAACACGAGAGGGAAACGCATTTTCGCCGAAAGAGAACAGCATGAATGTTATGTATATATATATCCGTCAACGTCTCACTGAATTTCATTCTAACCTTTGCATACCAATTTGTTGTCACTATTTGTTAAATTAGCATAACCATGCTATTTTGGAGAAGAATTACAGCCTCGAGAATGACTGTGTCAACAGTGTACTAATTGCTCGGTGTAAATTACAAATTTTCATCAAAAGCCCTTCACGGAGCCAATTTAGTCCTTTGCGCAAATTGCAATTTAAATCTTCTCGGAAGGCATGCGAAAGGAAAGTTGATCACCTAATTGCGCTCATTTGAAGCAATTTTATTCATTTCAACGGTATACCTTTGGAATATTGTGTTTTCGTTCATATTACGCAGACATTTTCTTCTTTCTAGAAAATTGTAATTACTTCTTCAATCAAAATGTTGAAATTGATAATTCTGCATCTCAGTTCATCAATCACACTCTCCCCTTTCGGAATTAGCAAGCTTCTCTTCTGTTCACAGAATCTTAGTTTCTCTTTTATGAGAATATTCAAATTTCAAAGGTTTAAGAGAAGAAATAGAGACATACATAGACATGGGTATCATCCGCGTTTTAGCATCTTATCCAACATATTCAATCAGCATGTTCTCGATCTTCCTAGTAGTTTAGATTCCCTCACAATCTTCGCACAGACTATTCTCATCCCAGATCCGTCCATCCTTTCCTCATCAGCATTAATAAACATCCTTTTCGTATTAGTCACTTAGTTTTTCACTCAGCTATCACTCATATACAACCCAGTCATAACAGAACTGTCTCTCTCCTTTTCCTCACGCGTACTCCAAAAATGATTAATTCCGTCTCTTATCAGTTTAATCGAATGCTTCCCCTGACACGTCAGCTATCGTTACCAAACAACGACCTTTGTGCAGACACACTTTCAGATAAAGACGCTATTCATGCACAAAGAATTAGTCGAAGAATCAACCCCTAGAACCTCCTCCTGCATTCACGCGCAATTAGATGACGGGAAGTTACAGCAAACAGAGTTTATTTAAATATTGTGCAAAAGTTAAAATAAAACTGAAGACGCAAAAATTATCAAATTCTTCCCTCTATTAGCATCTACTAGTAAGCGGGGGTAATAGCCATCGTTTTTTTATTAAGGCATCGTCACCGAGAAAGCTTTCGGAGAATAACTACCAACGAATAAACAAGAAGAGGAATGTAAACAGTATGGTAAATGTTGATGACAGACTCAGTCCTTTGGTCCTTGGGCTGCGCTACCCTCCCAAGGACATTTCATTTGCTTCAACCGTCTTTTGAGCAAGGAAAGTTTGTGAAAAATATGATGCGCGTTAACTTTGAGGTACTGAGGAAAACATTATCCGTGATCCGTGATCATGACGCTACTAAACCTCCACCGAGATCATCATGACGCTACTAAACCTCTTCAAAACACGATGACGACAAGTTTTTGTAGAAATGCAACATCGTTAAATAGTAGTACAATAATAATGACATATATAAACAAGCAAAAGTGGTCCACAAACAAGGGTACAAATTAACAAAGGTAACAAGGCATTATTTGGAAGATTAGAGAATTAGAAAATAAGATTATTTTGTGTGACAGGGGAGGAGTTGGAAGATATACATTCATTGACAATTATGTTGAATGATTGTGAGTAATGCTCATGAATAACCATTGACTTACACCTTCATTCGACCGTATTACCTTATCTTTATTCTTTAACCTTATATTCTTGTCGATTTATATACCTCATAAACATTACCCTCCTCCCTTTCCAAGCTTTTTTCGTCCATTTATTTTCTATTTTCTCTAATGATGCAGGAATTCTGTCAAAAGCGTTGTTTTCTTATTAAGTGGTATACTAAAAGTGATGATAATGGATCACTATGAAACTTATATTTTTGATTAGTTTTAAAATGTCGAATTTTCCAAGCTATTATAGAATCCTACGCCCTTTAGCCTTTCCTTATTAATTAAACGAAATATCGTTTTCATTTTTGCATTCTTGGGGATGTGACTATTATTTCTATCAATGCATTGCGAGAAAATAAACTCAAGGGTATCGCTAGAATTGTGGGGCAAAATCGAAACTCCGCTGACTAAATTAGGACAAGGGTTAGAACATGACAAAGGCAATTCGTGACTATTTCATCCCGAAAAAAATTCCTTTAATTTTTTCACTTTCCTACACCTCAATACTTTTCCGTGGAACTAATAAGGAAATTCTAATGCTGTGTAGAAGACTCCAAGTTTGTATTCAACAAAGTTTAATTGATAGACCCTGTATTGGCGAGGTTAGGCCCATCGGCTAATTGATGGAACACATTTAGTCTCAAACCCATAATATTTCCTTTCTTTCGATGACTTTTCTCTTTTGTGATTCCCAAACACTATCTCTTTCTTTTAAATATTCAATGACAAAGGGTTATATGTAAGAAGGGACTAAGAAGTCTCAATCTCTCAATTAAATCAAGATGTTCTATTATAATTATTATATTTTTACCCATCTGCGAAAAGTATATTAACCTACACTACATCTTCATTCTACGCCAGATTGCCCGTCGATACATGGGTTCATATTGTGTATAAATTTTCATACATATTCACAAAATATTTTATAAAACTACAATTTATTTCGTTATTTCGTAATTTATTTATTACATTCATGAACACAGAGCAAGGTTTGCAATTGGTGACATTTCAAACGAAAATTAGAAAAGAATAATGAAAATCTACTATCTCACTCATCTTTCCCTTTGTTGAATTGAGGTATTAAAATACATGTTTGGGTAAATTGCATTACCAAATTTACATTACATAAAAGCACACATCTTAAGGTCACACAACTGTTTACATAAAAGTCTATCACATGAAATTTGCAAGGCAATTGACGTTGCCTAACTTTTCATACGAATATATCACAGCTACTGTAAAGTGCATCCAGCATGATATAGCATTATACAATCGATATTCATCCACTGAATAATAACACTTACTTGCTAAATTAAACAAAATATTTTCATTAAAACTCTTTTATGTAGGTTTTTGGTATTAACAATTAGGTTCATTAAAGAATTAAACCTTGCCGACAACTTTTGTTGCGGACTTGCGTCAAGATGATACGCATTCTTTGACACCCACGACCTTTCTTGTTCAAAAAATTTGTTTGTGAAGAGAGGTTTTCGTCAACCAAAGTT
>KZ310628.1:46924-66707 GCA_000376725.2 Ladona fulva
AAAACTAAGGTAATGTATAATTCTTTTGCAGCACAAGTACCAATCCTACTACAAGAGGTACCCCTTGATGTTTGTTCAGAGTACACTTACCTGGGACAACTGGTTACGACAGGAGAGCAAAATAGGATCAATGAAGTGAATCGAAGAATGAAACTAGGATGAAGTGCTTTCGGAAGGAACAACCATATTCTGAAGTAAAAAATGCCAATTGGCTCGAATTGGCATTTGGCATTGGCAATTGGGTCTTCAAGGAATACATTCTACCAGTTTTGACATATGGAAGTGAAACATGGGTGTTAAGCGCGGCAATAACCCAGCGACTTCAGACTACACAAAGAAGTATGGAACGATGTGTGCTTGGAATCACAAGAAGACGCATGGAATGATAGAGCGACATGAAATTGATGCAACGGAAAATGTTGTCTGAGAAGTTTAAACGTTTTACAGTTACCACTATTCTTGAAAATCTAGAATACTGATTTGACTTAAGAAGGACTATCTTTAATTCCAATTTAGATGCGAACAGACGAAGCCAATTGATGTCTCTCGAATGAAGAAAATTTAAAGAAGTGTAGACACGGGCACCAAACCTAACGCGAGCAGCTATGAATGATATTTTTTTCAAAGACCTATAAATTCCAGGAATAACCATTTAACTTACATACGATTTGATTGCGTATCGGTTTCGCCAAAAATTCCGACAAGCGGGTACTCTTAAGATTTCGTATTTCGCGGTTTCTCTCCGAATCCATTCACAAACACGGAGAGATACCGACCATACCCACCGAGGGTCATCTTTACGAGATCTACAGGATCGTATCGAGGCTCCTTAGTAAGGCTCTGCCTTCTCCCCACCCCTCCGAAGTGAGCAGTCACGCTGTTGTCACATATCTTTAGCTCTTGCTCAGGCGAAGAGCTTCGGCGATCTAGCACGCATGGCGCTGCACCTCCTGCGCTGTTCCTTTTGTCCAGCACTGTACATCGACGTAGTTTTCAGCTGAATCGTCCACGCGTATTTACTGAAAACATCGATGACGGTCAAAATGTAACTGTATTCGGCGATTTCAGACTTCAAATATCTCATATCGTTCAAGTCGGCTTGCCACAAATGCTCAATATTATCCACGATGTATCTATTACGCGGAAATTTCTTCGGATAGCCTTATGAAGTGTATACGATTACACTGACTCGAGCCATCTGCGGACTTGCTCCTTTGCAATTTCAGACTTCACCGCTCTCCATAATATCTCCACGCTCGAAAAGGATGCGGGATGGGCAGGATCGTAATAAATCTTGGATAGTTAATCGCCGATTCTCTTGTTTAGTTTTTGAACCGATACGGGACCCATCGCGGGGCCTTTCTTGGAATGGTAAAGCGCGGTTTAAAGGCTGGCGCGGGATCTAGACGTGATGGCGAGGGAGATGTTCCCTCGTACGAGGTAACGTTCTGAATGTACCTCTAGTGGTCTGCGTTCCCTGTAAATTCGTGAGAGACGTTGATTTCTGATAGAGAACGGAGAAATGGTATCAACCCCGTAGGAGATACGTTTTTTCTTAGATCGCCGATGAGATCTATAATGTTCGTTCCGTCTAATTTATTTCCATTTATGCTTATAGCCCCCGTTTGATCCCATTTAATCTTTTCGGAAGATATCAGACGATCTACCAACAATTGTGCTTTTTTCTTAAACTTTTTCGGTACAGATGCGACAATTTCGGAACGAATACGATCTCTCGCGGAATGATCGTCTCCGGTTACATCGACAGGATCTTTCTCATCCTTGATCGCACCATCGACGGTTGAAAACGCAAGTGTCAAGGGTTTTCTTTCCTCGCCAGAAAAATAGAGAAAACGTTGCAAGCATTGCTTATAAAGATTCCACTTTTCGTGATCGGATATTTTCGGCGTATGTAAAATCTTTTCCATAGCGCGATCGAGAACGGAAACTGTCTCCCCCAAGACCGTCATCGTCGATGTGGAGTTTTTCATTCGATTAAGCGTCTCCTGAGGCACCAAGATCATCTTTTTCGCATGCTCCATTATCTCACGATATTAGAGAGTAATCCTGTTACCAGGGGTAAGAGTAGCGGTAAAATGAATCCGCCGGACTGAACGATTATTTTCTTTTTATTTTTCCAACACCCCGACTTTTCAGCAATCTTTCTAAAAATCCGCTTATGCCGGCTCAATCGTCGTTTCTGCTCTGGGGATAGCTCAACAACGCCTTTCAAGGTGTTATCCGCGATTTCGCATATGATTCTAATTAGTCCGGAATCTGCTGCTTCTAATAACGGTTTACGAAGAGATGGAGAACAACGAGCAAGAAAACTTAATGTATCCGAGTGCTTTGACAGCTTTCTCGACTTCGCGTCAAATGATTTCGGTAAACCCGTGTGTAAGATTTTATACTCTACTATTTCGGTACGTAAAAATAATTGAAGTCGTTGTCAGGGAAAATTTCTGTACGATACCGGTAGATGTCGGGTGTGGATTGTTTTCAAATCGATAAAGAGATAGCCGTGCGGTTTTTCAGTTGCGTCGTTATAAGATTCGTGAGTGAATTTGGGTTTTTCCGGATGCAGCTGCCTCGAAAGATGAAAAATTTGGCTGCGATCTCGAGGATTTTAAAATTAAACGTTGTAATGGGTATGGCTCCCTATACGAGTAGATAACATATTCATTCTCTCTCTAAAGTGCAAACATTTAGTGAATGAACCATAGTTCCACATAAATCTTACCACCTTCGACGCAACCGGCATAAACAGCGTGAAGCGCGAAGAGAGCGAGTCCAAAGTATTCTCCGCATTCTATTGGCTGTTGGAAGAAGGAAGCTGAGCGAAACACTTTTTTTTAAATCGTTGTGAAACGCGTTTAAGGCTTTTATATCATTATTATCGATATAAAATCTTTTTAAAATTCAGTGTTTCTTTCAACTATGTTAGCAATATGCTACTAAAAAGAAGAAAGGTAGGATTTCCTCAATTAGGTTGAATCTTACCATTAATTTACTCTTCTCTGGACTTATCGGGAAACATTTTTTGCTGCCTCAATTATCCTCTAATAGAAATATGGCATCATTGTATAATTGAAAATACACAATTAAAACTTTTTAATTACATTTCATGCTCTTCACATTCGTAGGACAATAATATGGAATAAGAAGGCGATTCACTGTATTTCAAGTAAATAATTTTGCAGAAAAATGCTCTCGAGTATGGGATTTGAAATTACATTAAAAAACTGCAGAACTTGCTAAGGAAAGTTAAGTCGAAAGACGTTATCTGGACACATACACTGGAAAAGAATCGTTCAAGCGTAACCTGTAGAAGAACTCTCAAAATTAAAAAAACCATCATTCACTAGGTAGTATAAGAAGTAAATCACAATGAAATAAATCAAATAATTATAGTAAATATTACAAAAATTTAAAATTTGATCAAATCAATAGAAACAACGTAAAAGATTNCTTTCTAAAATCCAAAAATATAGCATCTGTCCTAAAGCCTTCGTCGGCTGCATGCATTATGTCCTGATTGAGAAGTGCTAACTGGCTGTCACAATAGCGACCCTTACGAAACCAATTTTGACTTTCCGTTATCGCAACATTTTCACTGAGAAAACGCATTATATAACTACAGATGATGTGCTCAAAAATTTTAGTAAATACCGACGTTAACAATATCGGTCGGAAGTCGTCTGGTTGTGTTTCACGGCCTTTTTTCGGCACTGAAGTAATATGCGCTTTCTTCCATGAGACCGGAACCGTACATTCATCTAAAGATTTACTGAAAAACGCGAGAAGGAGAGGAGCAAGCTCATTCGCTAGCGAAGATATTACACATGCAGGCACGCCTTGTGGCCCGGGAGATTTTTTACTATCGACCTGTGATAAAAGCTTTCTAATTCCGGCCTCGTTCAATTCTAACTTACTCATTGTGGAAATAAATGCGTTGACTCGACCGTCATCTAATGTGAAGCATTTTTTAAAATGCTCGTTAAGAATGTTCGCTTTATCACTGGCATCTGTTACTGTCTCTCCATTATTATCAACAAGGTGCAAAACGGTCGATTGTTTGCCTCAACTCTCACGAACGTATGACCAGAACTCTTTTGGATTCTTTTCCAGCGATTCGCGCAATGTAATAGATCTATATGCTTCGAATTCGCTACGAGTCTCATTCTTCGCTTTAAATTTGATGTCTAAATATTTCAGCCGNAAAAGAATCGTTCAAGCGCAACCTGTAGAAGAACTCTCAAAATTAAAAAACACAACCCTACACTAGGTAGTATAAGAAATAAATCACAATGAAATAAATCAATTAAATTCCATTGAATCAATAGAAACAACATGAAAGATTAATTGTAAAGCTATCATACTGTTATCTGAGGTTTGTGTAGTTGAATTTAAATTGTTAATTTAATTTTACAGATGTAACATAGATATCAGAATAACAGCACCATTTATTTTATTATTTATCAATCTTTGGTATCAGCTCAAAATATTCTGGCACCAAGAGTAAATCCACTTCCGGTTTTGGAATATATCCTCACGAGAATCATCTTGATCGGAGTCTTTTCCAATTTTCAAATAGCTTTGCATGTTTTATTAATACTTCCGGAGACTGTTGCTGCTAGGGTAATGATATTCTAAAGCAACTTGACCTATAAGCTCCTAATGACAACTTAATACTCAAAGAACGGGAACAGAAAACAGATACAGCGAAATATTCATTCGTAAATAGGGGTATTAGAGAATGGAACGCTTTGCCTGGAGAAGTTCTCATTCAAATGCCGAAGAATGTAACAATTATTAAGAATAAGCTTAAACCTCATTTGCAATAATTTAAGGTGTAATTTAATTTTATGTATTAATATAGAATGTAGAACTAGTCATATGAATTAATACTTATTAATAAGATGTACATGACTATATGGACTACCTGCCATGTAAGCTAGCTTATCTATTTGTCTAATTTTAGAGTAATTTTTATATGTATTTATAGTTCTAGGATAAGCTATACCTAACTGTATGTACTTTTATGTATCCTTCTTTGTTTATAAATTTGTATATGTAATGGATTGCCTACGGGAGGTTTTTGGAGGGTTTTCCCTCCCGTCCTAGGGCGAATGCCAGGCAATCCTATTTTTTCATGTAATGTTCCCCCTCCAACGCTGCCACCTGGTCAGAAGGCCAAATTGCAGTGTAAATTTAAATAAATAAATACATAAATATGTCAACATATGAAGTATGCATGGTTAATTGTTACTGATTTTTAGTGACCAGTGTAAGCTGGGAGACGAACTTTGAGGAACACTGGTTCCCCAAAGCCTTACTGAAGAATTTTTACCTGCAAATCACCAAGTGTATGGTTAGGGTATATAAATTTAAGAGGCGGAAAGTTATGTTTGCACCCGGTGGCAGATAGGCTGGGCGTGGCTCTGTTGGTATTATAGCTAACGAGGCTTTAGGAAAGAGTTTTTTATTCGACCCCTATGAGTTTGCGTATTTTTGATATTTTCTACGTTTACAATTGAGATATAACGGTTTTTTATGCATTCAAAATTAACTCAAAAATACATAGCGACTGTCATCAGAATTCGATGAGCAATGTAGCAATAACTCATTTGGTTTTGGGTGTATTTCAGAACTTTTTAAGGTGGTTTGTGAGAGTAGAGCGTAGAAAGTTGAAAAACATACGTGTTTGTAAAAGCAATAAAATTAAAGGGATCCGAAAAAATCACATTTATTACATTGAATCTTCAATGTCATCAAAGTTAATATTAAATTCAAAGATTATGTGAAAGGCTAACGTCTTGTATCTATCCTCCTAATACGTTCAGAAAAATCCATTCTAGATAATTTTTTTCTAAATAGTTTTAGACGATGTAGTAAAAAGTTCAACGGCATAGATAATAAAATTTGTAAAGTGCGACGATTTTTAATTCCGTAGCTTATCCAATGAATTAAGAACGTATTTAAAAAATGAAGAGCATTCTCCAGGGCTTTATACCACACATTTACTTAAAAGTGTCTATTCCTGCGATACAAAGAGAGATGGTCGATTCATGAATTTGCGTTACTTTTCCGTAATCGGATTGGATTCAAACTGACTCTGATAAAGCAGGATCCCCTGCTAAATCATAATCATGGTTATCATTTTAAAATCAATCATGTATGTCAATCATGTATATCATATAAAAGGGAAATAGTTGCTCTTTTGAACGATGTATAATATGTCTATTTACAACCGAGGATCTTCGTCAGGAAACGCGTCGTATTCAAGGTCTATACATTTTTGGTCCGACAGTAACTCAAAGTGCGCGGAAATGTTCTTTCTCCCCTTCCAGTCTTGAACAGAAGCCGGTTCAGAGGCAGGCTTTGTGGATATATCCCTCAAAATGCTGTTCTATCCGTCACCTAAACTCAAAATTTTCAAGGGAAGGTCACTTGCCTCGATCCTTCGGAAATAACGGGATCTCATGAGCGTCGTTCCTTTTTTTGTGAGAAGGAAAGCTAAATATAATACGAAATCGTTACGACCGATTTTAAACCACTGAATTCATGCATTCCGACATCAGTGTTGATATAATACTTTTCTGCTACGTTAATTCCACGAAACCATGGGTACTAATAAATGATTGTTATGTTAACAACGTAAAAAAATCCACGCAAACTCCGCAAGTGGAACTAGGACTCGGAGTATATCCTTCATGTTTTTCCTCTCTCTCAATATCTCTCTCTCTTTTCTTAAGGCTCGCTCGCCTGGAGCTCACTGGCAGAGGTTTGGTAAGATTTATGTGTAACTGGGTGTACAATATATATAGCATTCATCACATAGTATTTTACAAATTTTACACAGTATAACCTCGACACTAACACAAACGCTGCCATTTATATCCGTAGGGTAGTGTGTGAAAACTGTCCACACGTCTCCTCTTAGAATATACAACGCGGAAAGTTTTAGTTTCAGGTCTCGATACCACTTTAAATGGTAGGACACGGCCAATTCTATTTTGGTATCTCACATCGAGAGGGGGCGCTTCTTCCATCACCATTGCCTTGAGACGGTCAAAGGAAACGTCCCCCTCGTTGGCAGAATTGATTGTGATTCCGCGGACTTTACAAATTGTTTTATAAAGGCCAGTCGATCTGCATCGTATCTTGAGGGCATAGTTCTTTGGACCTCCCGAAACGAATTCCTCAATGAAAGAACCACTTCCAACCTCGTCGGTCAGATCGCCTAGATAGTCCCCAGTGGGGGGTGACCAAATGACGCTGTCAGTATCAAAGTACAGAACGCGCCGTAGTCATATAAGACTAATCTAGCGTGGCACGTTGTATAACAAGCGATCAGAACGTAACGTAAACAGGCAGCGGTTTGAGCGAGTCTTCCCGCTCCGTCCAGCATCCAAACACGACATCGTCGTTTACAGGCACCAGCCGTGACATCTCCACGTGGGGCGCCATGATGCGAGAGAGAAGCTCTTCCCGCGTCCGTATAATTGAGCATCGCGGGAGGTTTTCTCTATTTCCAAATCGCCCCCAGAAGCTGTTTAGCATCAGCTTTGCCAGCTGACGCATGCCGGGATTAATTTTGATATTATCTCCCTCCAGATGAATCCTCTCTCTCTCATAGAAAGATGCTAAGTATCTTGACCGATCTTTGTTACTATTGCACCAACCCGAGAACCCACTCGCCTCTTGTTTAATTTTAAGGAAGAAATCGATGTACTCCTTGAAGAGGCCACCTTCTCCTGTGTCGGGGTTGTAGATAGTTGTTTTATACTGCCATACCTCGTGCACTTTAACAATCCTATATCCCTCGCGCACTGCGACTTTCACTTCCTCGGATACCCACGTCCCCGTGATCGACCTCTCCTCGTCGGAGTGATCGCATCCCTTCTGGCATTCCCCCGATGCGCAAGTCCTACACAGTAGAAACATCAATTTGCCATTCACTCTACACGGGAGAACAGGGTGGTAAAGCCGCGGGGGTGGTAACACCGTACACTCTATCAGTCCCTCCACAGAGTCCAATTCAGGACAGTTATCCCCCATAAAAATTTCCGGGTGTCCGATCGGGTATTTCTTATATTTATTCACATATGGGTATAACGAACACACGTCCAGGTATCAAACCGTTTCACCTTTTTCCGTCTCCGGTTTATGATATAAACGGCCTCAGTTCGTCCTTCCCCCAAAGAAGGCATCTCGGGGGTTGATGGGAGATTCGGTCGGAAGTGGGCCGCTGGCGACGAAGGATGCTAGCTCAGGTGTTTCTCGCGTTTCCCTTTCAAATTCGCATTCCCACTTCTCCACCACCTTGAATCCCCCTACTCGAAGACCGTCCGTCTTTCGCGTAGTCGCCTCGTACCTAGAACCCATCGTCTCGCGGGGGCTGTTAGCTATTCGCTTTGTTCTGTCAGGGAAGCAGGCGACGCACCCATGAAAATAACAGCCGTGAAATTGAAACACGGTGTTTCCCGCCAGGCCGTCCACCTTCTTCCCCATTACGGGGGCCTCCCTGCGGTTGGTTGCATGCTGGATAACGGTTCCTCGCCGTTTCTCCTCCCACAGAAGCCAAAGGAGCGCCTTCCGCGACTGGTTGTCGGCTAGTCGATAACCCCCTGGAGGTGTTATCGCAATAATGTCCTGTTTGAGGAACCGCTTGCGGAAAACCCTCATACACGCGCTAGCGATGGTGACGGATTCTCGGAAATGGTCGCCCCCCGTCGTCGAGAGGAAAATCTCCCGGAATCGGAGGCAAGCCGATCGTAGAATGCGCACGTCCTGGGGGGTTGTTTCGCAACTTTAAAGAAAAATTCTGTCTCGGTTTCGGTATTATTCTCGGTATCGGTTCCTTAACCGAAGGAGCCCATTTTAGCGCGCGAGTAACCACCGCGAATTCGCCTCAGTAGGCTTACGACGTGACGCAGCAGATGACTGATGACGTCGCCGTCTCCAGCCAATGGGAGAGCGCCACTTCCTGAGAATTCAAGGCAGACGACGATGGAAGTTTTCCTTATGAAAGGAATTATAAATGCACAATGTAATTAATAATATAATTTCCGACAACGTACCAGTGAAGAATTTGTCTGGTTGCATTGAAGAAACTAGTGTTTTCATTAATGTAATGTTCTGTTATTGAAATCTTGCCATGCAAACATCGGTATTTCAGTAGCATTGCATTAAGAATGTACATCAAATATCTTATTCCACACTTTGGAATGTATTCCTCGGTTGGAAATGTTGTATTAACTTTAAAACCCTTTGTGAAGAAGAATAAAAGCAAAGCTAAATAACTAGACAGCAAGTTAAATGTAGGATTGAGGAAGAATTGTGCGATTTGTAGATAGATATTTTCAAAAAAGAGATATAATGAACTTTAATTGAAACTAAAATATAGATATTCTCTGGAAGATAGTTACTGTTACTGGAATTTTATTAATAGTGAATATAATTACAAGAGAAAATGTATGGATGAATCCTACGTACAAATGGAATTGATGCAGGGAGGGATTTAAATACATTTAGAACTATATGAAAGTAAATTATTTGGAGGACTTCATTATCGTATGCATCAATAGAAACTAAATGAAAAAAAGGCATTCAGGCCTATGATTAAATTAAAGTTGTATTTAGATTTTACATAATTATACCAACTTCAACTTATTATTGAGTTAAGGTGATGCATGAATGCACAATTGAAGAAAATTATGCTCTGGAATAAAACATTACTTATTATATTTCCTGGTGAAGCCCTACAATAGTTTATAATTACCACCAGTATGTCTGCTGTTTTCATCAGTTGTTTTTAGTAACTAATAAAAACAGCAGTCATAGCAGACTTTTCCACAACTGGTTATGCAATTCTGCACTGCTTTCAAAATCAAGGAAGATCAACCTTTCTAAGAGTTTCTACAGTTATACGTATTATTTCTTAATTTCTGTATTAGCTCGTATGTGTTGAACTCTTATTAGTGAGTAGATGTGGTTATGAATTTATTTTTAACAAGGATTCGTACTAAGATTATACTGTAGGAGATATTAAAGAGAAAGAGATGGGAGGAATATCGGGCGGACGCTGTCTAAAGATATATTTTGAAAGAAATGTAGATTCATAACACCAGTTGTTGAAAGGCTGCAGAGAATAACTCAGAAAAACCCACGAATTTGATTCATATAGCTACAATTCGAAGTCTGTAACTCAATCGACTCATTCTACAAACTTTAAAGTCAATATAAATACATTATAAAATTACCTATACAAGCGTGGTTAATAACTAAATAAAGATATGAGAATGCATGCAAACATTTCCGCCGCGAATTCGATGCCGAAGCCTCAGAACCACTTGGCGTGGCCGGCGAGAATGGCTGGCGAAAATCGGCATGAAAAGTGTGCAAACTTGCACATTTAGCATATCGGTTCGGTCGTGACGTCAGGCTGGCGATACCGAAGCCGAGAGCTCGGTATCGGCGGATGCTTTGTAACCCCCTTGGGCACAGTATTTTTGTATCTCCTCCTCCATGACTAAGATGTAGCCGGCGGATGATAGCTCGCAGTGCCATTTAAAAAACCCTTCCCTTTCCGCGGAGCACATTGAATCTACACTGTACATCTCCGGAGGGGGGAAAGGACCACCATAATCTGAACTTTTTTTCTTATTGAAGAAATGGGGGAAGTATCCTTTCGCCATGGAATCATCCAGACCGAAGGCTGCTGGGAGCTTACGCAGAGGCATCGGCATGAAGTTGAGAGAGTCCACGAAACGTGGACCATCGTACGTTATCCTGAGTATCTTACTACCACTCATGATTATCTCCGGTTTCCATGTGGTATGCTGGAGGATTGTACTCACGATGAAATTCCCATTTGCATAATGGGCGATGCATGTCACGTGCTTGAACCCTGCACCCGCCAGTGAACTTATAAAGTTTATAAATTCCTTGACAGGGTCGTCACTGTCGAACACGTTTTATTCACCGCAGTCGCAATAAGGTGATGATGGTGGTAACAAAGAAGAAGTTGGAGTACTCGTTATACACACGCCACAGCTTGTACTCGAAATCAAAAGGTTGGGGGTGTGGCGGAAGATCTGATCGCTCCTATCCAACGACTGCTCCTGTCGGAATTCGATGTCATAGAATACATACACGCTTCGATCCCCATACCTATCCTCTTTCTTCTTCTTTTTATCATCCTTTACAGGTTGCATATGACACCTGTGTTCGACGGCCATATATTTCTTGCATATAGCGCAGTAAACTTCCCCGCACTTATGATTTCTCCCGTCTTTGTCTAAGAGGATTACAACGTTACAGCTGGGGCAGATTTTTACAACATCGCAAATCGACCTCCCCGTTCTTAAAGGTCGCAGGTGATTTTCGTAGCCAGTCTCCCCATAAAAATTTCTGTAACACTTTTTACAGTTTACAAAATCCCTCACTATCGATGAAGACGATGGCGAAGAAGAAGCCGATGAAAAATCACACGGCGTTGTGTTACGACAACGATCACATTCAGCCGTACATCTATGACTGCTCATACGGAGTATGGCATATACGGCAGTAATAATTGCACGAGAAAGCAGCTATCATTGTTTTGATGAGGTTATAATGGGCTTTCCCGTGAATTAAGTCTATATTTTTCCGTTCGCCACCTCCCACTCTAACACGGGGTCCTTCAAAAAGAGGTTTCCGCCCTTTACGGTCGTCGGCGAACACCGTCATCTAATAGTCAGGGAGCACGTCTTGAAATAAACTAATTTCTTCGATGCCACCGCCTTCCTCTTCTATCACTGCCCCAGAGCGTGCTTACCTTGGTATAGTCTTCGAAACTCGATTTTTGTTTCTTCGTGGATGGAAATCCCTAGACATATAGCCATAGGTAGACACAGGTTATCATCATTTCTGTTGACGAGGATGGATTGTTTACGATGACAAAAATCGTGGAAATCCATCGTTTTCGGCAAGTGTAGAGTACTACCGCCGCGACCAGCAGCTATTTCGACGTGTTGGAAGAAAATACTCATCAGCCCGTTAACGAAAAAGTTCTCGTTTGACTGTATGATCTTTTCGATCCTCTGAAGAATCGTCGCCGCTTCTAACTGATCTACACCTCTAAAGGATATATTAATATCACTGTTGGGGTGGGCATCATTTTGTACGGTAATTCCTCCACGAGCGGCACTTCCCACTTCTCATTTCAGAGTCTCCAATAGTGCGTCTAACATGGAGCCGTACCATTGGAAAGGATTCGTTCCAACGGGAATTGGACGAACTGATATCACCATTTCCCTCCCCCATATTATATAGGACGAAGACTAGGGGATCAGCATCCTCGTCAGCGCCGTCGAATGGTCGATCTTGCGGGTTGATGCAGAAATCCAGATCTCAGATGTGTCTCTCCCCCGCAGCATCCGCTAGCGAGATGACATCTTCTTCCTCCACGATTTCGTCCATCATTACAATGCGATGGATTAAACCGGAAAAAGCCCCCTTTAACAATTCTTGACTTTTAAAAAGACCGGTGCGGAATCCTCCAACTATTTCTGCAGCAGGTACAAATTTGAAGGCGAAATCCATTTTGGGTGGAATGTGTTCTCGTTAGACAAGAAGGAGACAAGACGAAGGAGTCACCAAGATGCGGGGGTCGGTCTGACTCTGGAGGTTAGTGCCCAATGGCTAAGATAGCTTTATGGGCGGTATTACTCATGCAGGCAGATTAAACCCTCGTAAGGCTAACACTCATTAGATTTAAGGCTCAGTATAATATAAGCTATGAAACATTTTAAGGCTCATTTACAAGGAACCTGAAAAGAAAAACCCCTAACTATTAAAGTTATTTACAATATATGTACATCTTCATCTCCGCTGCCGTTGCTGCTTCTTCGCCTTCTGCTTCTCCTTGTTGGCAGTTTCGAGAAGGGTGAGGACCAGCTTTGGTTCCTTGATCCTTTTGAGGTATTTCCTGTGTTGCGATTTGCACTCCCATATACGTCTTACTAGAGGGTTGTTGATGGACTTCAATCTCCTGGCAAATTTTGTGGAAAGTCGAAGTAGATGTTCTGTTAGTTTTGGCACTTTGTGGAAGTTTAGGATTTCTCTGAGAGGTACTAGACGACTCCTGCATGTGACCGCACGTAAACATTTATTATAGTAAGACGTTTGATGTTGCTCTGAGTTGTGTTGCAGGAGATGATAGCACCGTAGGTAAGTATCGGGAGGATTTAGGCTCTCACAAGGCGGATTTTTGTGTCAGCTGTAAGTTTGCTGTTTTTATTAAGAAGTGGCAGGAGTTTTGCTCTAGCAGCAGCGGCTTTTTGGATGCTGTAGTTGATATGTTTTGTCCAGAGGAGTTCGTCAGTAAGAATAACTCCAAGGAATTTCTGCTGCTTGACTCGTAGGATGGGTTGACCGTAGAACTCTGGTCTCCTAGTTGCCTGTTTCCTTGGAGGTAGTAAGAACTCCATGTGGGTGCTCTTGTTAGGATTAATCCTTACATGCCACTCCTTCAGCCATTTCTCGAATGCTTGGAGATAGTTGTTTAAAATCACTATGGCGTTGTTGGCAATGTATCTGGAGCACGAGATGGTAATGTCGTCAGCATACATGTACAAATTAATTTCCTCTTGCTTCGGCAGGTCATTTACAAATAGATTAAAGAGAAAAGGGCTAAGTGTGCTTCCTTGTGGGACTCCGGCGGAAATGGGTTATAAGCTAGAAAGAGCATTGTTCATTTTGACCCGAAACCATCTATTTGTAAGAAAATTATGGATAATCTTGGCCAGGTAGGTTGGGAAATTATTTGCTATCAATTTGTATATAATTCCTTTATGCCATACTCGGTCGAAAGCCTTTTCCATATCGAAAGATAACACTTGGGTTATTTTCTTGTTTTTAAGGAATCCTTTGGTGATGGTCTCAATAAGCTGCAGAATCTGGTGGGGAGTTGAAAGTTTCGGAAGGAAGCAGATGTCGCTATATTACCCAGATAAAATTAATAGATAAAAATATAAAAAGACATTCTGTTGAATCTCGAATTCAAGCTTAGAAATAATGAATATACACGCATATCTTAAAAAGCTGCGGTAAGGGATGAGAAAAATAGATTGATCAGATAAACATCATTCTTTAGTCTGTGTAAATTTCACTTTTGTAGAAGAAATAGTTTTTGAGAGAAAAAATTGTGGAACTTTACTTTCTGGCCGACCCTCGTATTATATTATTCATGTTAAACTTTGCTTTCTTGAAATTAAAGTCTTTAATATAACATGACATTCTCTTTTATTATTTTTTTAAAATTTCACACCAACGTACAGTGGGTTAGAATCGAAAAAGCTGGCAAATCTCATAATCATCAAAATGACTTTATACAAAAAGTAATTTCAGCGAGAGATCACCAAGCAATTGAAAGTATAAATGCTAATTCTACATGGGTGATGAGGTTGCCCTTCTTTGGGCTCACCTTTCTCATCATTTTCTTTGGGAAGATCTCCGGCATTGGTCGGCGATCCCTTGGCGAGGGGATCGATGCCCAACCTCTTCTTGCATACGTATCCTCCAACGGTAGAGCACTTCTCCGCACTCCAGTGCAAGCCGCTGGGATGGAGGCGAGGGGCGGCCGACTGCCTCCACCTGACGCCCAGACAAAGAGGCGAATGTGGAGTCGCTTCCGTCCCAGAGTCTGGTAGCCATGCTGCGAGGAGCAACAGATCAGGGAGATAATTGTGTTTAAATGTATTAAATATACATGAAAAATCTTCCTGTTATCGAATTCGCAGGTTGGTTCTACACTACGACGGGAGCGTAATATAAGTAGGTGCAAAGATTGGCAGCTTTATTTATATGCGAAAAAGTACACTGCTATGTCTTTGACTCGTTCTACTAACGTTATTTGCGAACAATGTCAAACTACAAGATATCACTTGCAGTTCGTACGTCACTATATATATACATAAGAGTAAAACTCAGCAGCTGTTTATCGTTCAAGAAACATTTTTGATATTCTACAGGAAATGCGAATAGAATAAGAAAGATTAATTAGTAGAACCCTGAGAGGATGCCCATCAAGAGTTAAAGAAATTGCGTACTTTTCCCTTATTCGACCAAGTCTCGAATACTGCTACGCAAACTGGAATTCACAAGAAGTAGGGTAAGTCTCATATTTACAGATGGTCCAACGTAGAGCACCTTAGTTTCGTCAGTGGAGAATCCAGGTTCCACAGTAGTTAAAATCGATATGCTCAGGCGTTACTTGGTGGAAAGCCATACTAAATGAAATTGAAATACTTTGTAATTTTCCACAGGTGTTTATTTCGCGACCGGTTTCGTAAGAGGGTCTTACATCTTCAGGCAAATTTTACAAATTTCTCCATAGTATATATAGAAAAGTTTAAGGGGGAGGAGGGAGGGGAGGGGACAGGGAATCATGGAAAATTTGGCTAGGTAAAGAGAGGAGAGGGGAAGGGTTCAGAAACAATTGATCGTTGACCAGCATTCGGTTTTTCGGAAAGTTCCGGATCTCCACTTCCTCCAGGAGGTCTAAACGGCGGGAGTTCACCTCTTGGTGCAGGCGTCTCGGCTTAAAATCGCTNGTCTACGAACTCTCTTGTTCAGATTGCCCCGCTAAATACCTAGGGAGAACTGGAAGATGTCTGAGGGTCAGAGCGGCTGAACACCAAAGGGACTACCGCCTGCAGAGAAGACAACCTCCCTTCTCGAGCTTTGCCCTTCACCTCCTTGAAAACGACCATAAGAGCGATTTTAAGCCGAGACGCCTGCACCAAGAGGTGAACTCCCGCCGTTTAGACCTCCTGGAGGAAGTGGAGATCCGGAACTTTCCGAAAAACCGAATGCTGGTCAACGATCAATTGTTTCTGAACCCTTCCCCTCTCCTCTCTTTACCTAGCCAAATTTTCCATGATTCCCTGTCCCCTCCCCTCCCTCCTCCCCCTTAAACTTTTCTATATATACTATGGAGAAATTTGTAAAATTTGCCTGAAGATGTAAGACCCTCTTACGAAACCGGTCGCGAAATAAACACCTGTGGAAAATTACAAAGTATTTCAATTTCATTCCACAGTAGTGTTAAGGCTATGATAGAATCACTCGCGAGGAAATCACTCCAGGCGGGAAGATTAGATTACCGACGGAAGCGTTTCGAGAAATGTATCGGTTCAGAAATTTTAGGAGAAGTTGTAATTAAGAAGAAGAAATTGTAATTCCCGAAAAAATGAGCGCGATCTCCGAGAGGCAACGACGAAGCGTCACAAGGAAAATAATCGCTGAAACAGATAGTTACTTGCAATTTTTCTTTCCGCTTAGCATCAGAGAATCTAATAAGGTAGATTAGGAAAGGTGTTAATACACCCTCTGCGATATGCCAATGGCGGCGGCTTGCGGGGTACAAATCTAAATAGAAACAACATTATCATCATTGGAAAGACGCGAGTTTGAACCCAAAGCTCAATGATTAACTTCTGTAAAATGAAACGGATTCTCTATTTCCCAAAGCATAACATTCTTTCTTTCATTCAGTAATATATTATTATTATAGGATTCAGGGTGCCGATGCCCCACTTAACATAGGGTCATTATGTCAAGTGGTCAAATTTTAGAGTGCCCCGCTCGACCATCACAGATTTTAATGAAATTTATTTGCATATTTACTCACACTCTCAATGAACATTTGCCAAGTTTGACATTCACCAGTGCAATACTTGCTGAGATATAGTCATTTGTTTGACCCCCTACCAAAGCCTTCTACAGTACGACGTTGAGTTTTTATCAACTAAGGGACACGTTAACTCAGACAGTATTCTGTTGTGAAAAACAAAACTTGGTATTCTTACACAATTTTCGTTGTACTATTATAAAAAATAGTATGCAAACTTTCATCAGCGAATTCCATGCAAAAAATTTGAAGCAAAATCTTCCCAAAAAAATTACCGCTCGAAAAAAATTTAAAGTTTGCCATTTTATATCTTTGGAAACAAACATAAGATAAACGCGAAACCTTGTTCCTTGTAACTGTATAACATATGGTGTAAAAATAATAAGTTTAATTTTCCGAATGCTTTCCTTTAGCTTGAAAATTGAGTGTAAATTTTACGAAGTCCGTTCGGTCGCCAACAATACGGTATATTCAGCTCACATTTACTAAGAAAGATCGAAACTCTTTCAAATTCTTTTCAGAAGACTGTGCTTTCTCTCAACCGACTGGTTGATGGCATTTTAGAGGTCACCTTTCAATTGTATCCTCCTCAGTGATCCATATCATTTAAAAACTCCGCTCTTGGCCTTCCCTTTTTCCTTTTTGTTTTCATCCTACCTTCAATTGTATTGGTACACCACTCCGAGTGTCTTAGCAGGTGCCCTATGAGATTTCTTTTCTGACTTTCTACTATTTTTAATAGTTGACGTATCTCCTGTATCATTTCCAGAACTTGTTCGTTGGTTAATTTGCTATTCCATTGTATTTTGAGCATTCTGCGCAAAGACCACATTTCGAAGGCCTACCTGCCTTTCTTTTTATCTCTCTCTAGAAGAGTCCAGCGTTTCGCTCCGTGTAGCCCTATACTCCAAACGAATGTTTTAACACAATTCTGGGTCAATAATGTTTGTTTTAGTTGTCAGCAAACCTTTCTTTATGAAACGGATTCTCTATTTTCCAAAGCATATTCAAACTATTTACCAAGGTAGGGGAAGCTTTTGACCTGGGTGAGCCCCTCTCCGTCAAGTTTAATATCTACTTCCAATTCTCCATATTGTTTACACTTCATCACCCTTGTGATCATCAAGCATTATCGATCTTACATTTGTTACTCAACAAACTGTCCATTAAATCCTGAGAAGCCTCTATATCACGCTCATTATCAGTCAATGAAGCAATGTCATCTGCGAAAGGTATTGTATTATAAAGTCTTTCATTAAAATACACTCCATGGATATTCTTCACTCTTCCAGCGTCGTCGTCTGGCAAAAGGATTTCTGTCCTAATGTCCCCACGTTCGATGCTAGGAAAATTCGTATGACCGAATTTTCAAAAATCCTTTTAGGGTATTTCCCGGTAAGGTAGTACGTTGAAATTCGCAATGTCGATAAAAGATGTCGTCTGCCGCGAAGATGTTTCCCCTTGTGGTCACAGGTTCGATTCAACGACGCATCTAATTGCGCACTTAAGAGGTATAGAGGCAGTCTTTTTCAATTTATTTTCCTGGCAACTACCGAAAAGAGAAATTGCTATAATTCGTCAAATGGATAGATATAATGATAATGGCTATCAAACGAGTTCAAGAACTATTAAATTGATCATTGGTTCGACGCCAGGGCACATTAATTGGCACTCAATAAGGAATGTACAGGAATTTCCGATAATATTTATAGCTATTACGCAGTTTCGATTTTGCCATGATAATTAAATGTTATTCTCTTAACAGCATCAAAGCCGTAATAACATATGACACATACCGCAAATGGATTCGCGAATGGCAGTAGGTGGATTACTATCTTCTCTATAGATCATATATAGTACAGTAATGAGAAAAAAAAACTCAAAAACATTGCGGGTAACATAAGATTCAGGATACTCTTAAAACTCCTTCTGTGGAACATGTTGCAACACTGTATGGAGTCTACCTCAAATATAACGGTACTTATATTCGCTGCAAGTGTTCAGTTTAAAGAAATGGTAGGAGCGTCGCGAGCGGCTACTGTAGCGGACACCCATTTAGAAGGACGGACCTAATTGTAAGAAAGACAATGATGGAAACGTTGCGTATACGCGATGGTAGCTCAAAATGTACGAGTTATAGACATTGCAGATTGAATGAATTCGCAATTTAGAATCGTCAATCAAGTTGAATACGTCTTTTTACCGCAAAATCAACGTTATGCACCTCCGACTCGCTGATTCTCTAACGGAAGGAGAACAGGTGCATGGAGCAGTCGTATTTTCTGACCTACTGTCACCAACATTATCACAAATATGCCAGATATGTAAACCTTATCTCGGATATTTCACATGGATCTTTAGTAATAATATTTCTATTAGAACTAACCTTTGCAATGTTACGTAAGTGGGTTCAGGTATTGAAAGTAATGAAACAGGAAGTTAACGACTTAGTAAATGTTATTAGGGATTATTTTATTATTCGGTGCTGATAACGTTTTCAGTAATATGTATAGATTGTTTTTGGGTGTTTTTCATTATTGTTGCCTTAACTTTCATCGATACAAAATTTGAAAGTAATTAATTAGTAAATTAATCGAAAACGAACACCGATGGGATCTGCGATCAATATTAAAAGGTAATACATTCATTCTTTCAGAAATGAGTTCGGATGCAGGTGATCCAAATTCCTCCTGATGCACCGCTTATTACTCCTTAGCAACTTCTCTTAAAGAAAAACCAATCAACTCTAGAGTTAAATATTAAGCTAATGGAGCATAATATGTTCTGCGATAATTCCTGGGAATGTGAGCGGAAAGAAGTTCTAAATGAATATATGTTCTTTAAATGTCTTAACCGAATTTTGTGTGCGCGATAAGTTCTTATAGTCAGATAGAGTATGATTAGTAAACCTCCACAAGTTGCCGGTAATGCATCATCATCATCATCATCGTCAGCCATTTTCAATCCGACGTCGGATGTAGGCCTCTCCAAGCGCTTTCCAATTCCCTATATTCTGAGCCTCTCGTTGCCATGTTACCCCTAAATACTGAATGATGTCCCTGTTCCATCGGTCCCTTGGCCTTCTTCTTGGTCTATATATATATA
>APVN02036961.1:0-10421 GCA_000376725.2 Ladona fulva
GCACATGCATTTGTATCTGTAAGGTAATAATCACGCGTAATCTTTTAAGATAATTATTTGAGCACACATTGGGTAAATAACCTTAGGAACCTGTTGTTATGCATTTACGGTATATACATAAAAACTCTCTAGCGAAACAAAGATTCCTTACGTATGTCTATGTATAAAGGAATCAGCACAAAGCCCGGTTGAAAATCTCATCCCCTCTATCTTAAAGTGTTAGTAAATGGGAATGAGGCTTACTATGGTATCAAGTTCGTTATCCCTGACCTTCACAGTAAATTCCAGTTATATTTTGAGAAATATTGCAGATACGGAGGCTTTCCGATGAAAGAGTTGTAATTGAAGTATATTCACCCCGTCATCCTACGCTCCTCCCACACTTGAGTTCGTCCCAACCCCACTTAAGTTTCTTTACTTTCCCTGACTCCCACATTGCTACTCCGCTACCTTCAACCTCCTCCTATTACATCAATATCAAGAGAACTATACCCGTTTTTTTCATTTGTTGTCAACCAGGCAACCAAAACCACTCAATTGACCTTCAGCTTGGTTGAAATCTATGACTCTTGCCGTGTTACTATGGCCTGAAATAAATTTACATTTTCGGATTATTTATGCTTTCTTTACAGTATTTAATTATTGTTTAATTCCACTTAATCGGGTTCGCATCAACCGGTCGACGGATTAACCGTCCTGTTTTCTATATGTTTGTATAGGAAGACGCGACGCAATGAGGTTTCCGTGTACATACTAACTTTCAAAGAATTATTACTAGCGCTTTAGATGATAAAATGGAGAGATTACACATTCAGAAATCCACCGAAGGCGGAAAAACAGAAGATTAATGAGTTTTTGAAAAAACAAATATGGTTTATTTTTATCAAATCACATGAATTCAGAATAAATGCGAGCTAAGAAGGAAAATTTCATGTTTTTTATTCATTATACCTTGGAGATCTTTTACCTCATGGAATTATGTAGGTAAATGCATACATAATGTAGATTTACGTCGAATTATCCGGTGGCTACTTAAGAGGGATTATACTATGGGAATAAGTGTTTATCCGATAACAAAATCGTTTCCTGCAATTCTAGTCACTTGTAATGACTGATAAACTATTAATAAACGTATTGTAGCTGCATTGGTCATGCGTATTTACAATATAAACCTGTTTTAACTCAAGTTCAAAGTCTTGGCTCTGAAGTAAGGTCAAATTTGTCCATTTCCGGTGGAATGAAGGGTATTAGATTAAAAAAAAAAATCTCGAAGCCAAATAGATCCTCACCTCATCNCCAGGTTATATGGAACAGACTAATGTTTGCTTCTTTATCATCTTGGCATAGCGTTCCACGATGTGCAGTCGTCGCATATTATTTTCTTTCTAAAACTATACTCTTACATCATACTCTAGATTCTGGAGTCTGCGGTAAGAGTATGGGATCCTAAGAATCAAACTTCTATTCCTCCAAATTCGAGAACATGCTCGGTAAGACGATACGCTTTACAAAAACTACCGTGTAAAATTAAAGAAACAAATTAATACCATGGCTCATTTTAGAAATCCTCGGAAAGAAGAGGTTTACAAGGAAGATTGTTGTTGTTGAATACATTTCGGGAACGTAAGCCTACTGAGAGTATAGGAGATATTAGGCCAAGTTTCTTCAGCCAATTGAATGAAAATGACGACAGAAAAAGAGAGAGATGCGAATGAAAATTGTGATAACTAATTCTCTCCGAGAAAGATGTATGTAAATGGCTGTTAATGCTGTTCCAACACGTCTTTCCGCTTCCCAATCTCCATTCTTCACGGCCATACGAATCCTTCTAATCCTCTTTCTTCCATTTCTTTCTATCCAGGTTCCCTCGGTCGACCTCTCCTTTTTCGTCTTCATGTCGGGTACCATTCCAATATTTGTTTAGGTTTTCTCTCATTTCCCATCCGTTGTACATCCTACGTATCCATTCCATATTAACTGCTGTGTTTTTATATCATCTACTATGGTGTTGTTTAATTTCATAATCTCTTTAATTTTTTTGTTCCTTGTCCTTTCTCTTTTGGATTTTCCTGGTGATCTTCTCCAAAAATAATTATTTCACCTTATAAATAAGGCCCCAGTTCGGCCCCATTTGGAATATGCGGCGAGTATATGGGACCCAGCGGATGAAACGTATGCTCGCAAACTCGAGAAAGTACAGCGCAAGGCGATACGATTCGTTAAAAAGTACTGCGATAGAAAAGCAAGTGTTAAGCAAATGCTCTCAGATGCAGGTTGGGAATCGTTGAAAGATAGGAGATAAGAAGCTAGGCTGCGATTGCTTGATACATTCAGAGAATGTACATTTGCGGGATACGTAATCGGTATTACACCATTCCCCTGCCACATTAACCGATTCGATAATGAACGTAAAATAAAAGAAGTAGATGCGAGGACAAGTCGTTTTAGGGACTCTTTCTTTCCGCGATACGCGATAAAAATAAGGTAAAGAGATAACTCGAACGCTTGGTGTTTATACCCCCTGCCACACGCCAAAAGGCGGCTTATATGGTATTTCTGCAGATGTAGAACGGTCCATTTCTTTATTAACAATAGTCTTTCGGATTTTTATTTTATTGGCTATTATTATGATAGCTTTTATTTCGCAAAAGATGCTCAATAATAATTAATATAATAAAAAGGTTGATCTTCAAGGACTTACGCACCCTTCCCTATACCTGTTTGCACTGTATGAATGCAGATGTAGTTACCGATAGGACTCCTTGCTAAGATTCATTTTCAAAATCTCGCAGTAGTGAGTGTAAGATGTTTTGCAAGGGCTGCATAAAAGTTACTCACCCGTGACGAGAGGCGAAGTTCGCGGGAGTTGAAGCAAAAGGGGTGGCGGACCGGTGGCGGGGCGGGAGGGCGAAGGCAACCATTAGGTAAGGGCGGAGTTGGTAAAAAGTCTTCGGCAGTCTACTTTTTCTAGACAGTGAGGAAAGACTACTCAGCACTCTCTCTGCTTCCTTCCCCGACCTTTTAGGGTTGAAGAGGAACCACGCGCAATCCGGCGAATGCTCATCACACGCTAGACTTGCGATCAAATGCAGCCGACGCCGACCGAGGATATCTTCGGGGATTCTCCGTGAGTTGAATTCAGTTTGGTTTCCTAATACATAACGTATTCAATTTCGCGAAAGTTTAGGGCAGTCCGATGCGTAGTATGAAGGTGAAAGGATCTTGTATTCGTAGACTGAGGGTTCGGCTTTAGAGACAATGGAGGAATGGCCGTGAAACGCAAAGCCCCTCCGTGATCTTAATTAGAAAATGGGACCTTCCAAGAATTCGTCCTCTACGATATAGCCATAAGCTTCGGCACTTGAGTCGCGTAATGGTATGACCCTTCCATGTTCTGAGTTTCAATTACGCATTTCAATTCCCTTCTCGATGTCTGTTTTCCATTTGAATTTGAACAACACGGCGAATACCATCGATCCAGACGCTCAAATGTCACCGAGTTTGAAATATTAGGATTTTTTTTTTTTAGTCTACTGAATCTAATGGTGTGTTGGTGTGGAGACACTTTTAATAACGAGTGAAGTCTTGACACTACTTCAAGTTTGTATGCTCTCTGAATCATACAAATTCCCTCTAAAATATACACCAGGCGGTTTGGTTTTGAATTGTTTTAGCAGCAGTATACGCTTCTTTTTAATGGCATAGGACGTAAAACTTCTACGTATATCCACTTAATAAAGACTAAAATATATTGCGAGCTCTGAAATGATCGTTACTATACAGCACCTCAATCTCTATTAAAGCATTTATGAAAGGATAATCGATGTGCACGGTGCCAACTTCGGACGGTTGAGGAGAAATCAAGCCGCCTAGTGAGTTGATTGATGATTTTCCTATATCTAACGGCAACAATCAACAATCAGTCACGTTT
This sequence comes from Ladona fulva, assembly GCA_000376725.2. Lineage (NCBI taxonomy): Eukaryota > Metazoa > Arthropoda > Insecta > Odonata > Libellulidae > Ladona > Ladona fulva. The sequence continues at coordinate 3,932 of APVN02036961.1, forward strand.
TCTATAATCATGACCTCGACTATTGTTAAGTAACAGGAAATTTGAGGCAACAACCAATTTTTACTCCATGTTTGAGAATATATTCCGAAAGGCGGCATATAGTGTGTATATTTAGATGTAGATTTAATTCCTTCCGATTACGTTTTCACCAAGGGTGTCAAACTGGGCTCGGATGCGGCCGTCCAACTTCTTTCTTGAGACCCATAATTTCAAGGCGAATGTCATTTCCATAGTAAAACGCATAAGAATTACCATGGAAGAATAAAATGGTTATGTAACTGGTTATGTAAATGGTTATGTAAACCCAATTATCAGATGGAAACCTCTTTCCGCTCATTCTTGTTTAAAAGAACAATATTACGAAATTAAAAAGTTTGTTGCAAAATTTCTACGCTATTTCTNCTTACTTTAGATTATTTATCATTTGTATATTTTTCTTTAACCAACTTTTAGTATTTCTATAGTAGAGCAAAATATATTAATCATATGCTCAAACGTTTCCATCAATTTGTTATTCCTTTAAAAAATATTCTGAAGGCTGTAAAAATTGAGAAACCCGATTCATAATATCCCAACTGCAACAAGTGCGGCCCGCGTTAATTTAATTCGGTAATTAATGACCCGTAGTGAGGAGTTGGACAACCCAACTACAATTAAAGACAATTACAATTATTCTATATATTTAACTGAATTCAGCAATTTGTTCTCATATGGCACGATCAAATTTTAAAATATCCAACGATTTCTTATTAAAGCACACATGATTGATACTACTACTATATCGGTGTATAACGCACTACGGCGTCTTCCGATTCCAAATTTCCACTTTTCTCGGTCATTCCATTGTCCTTCCTCTAAACCTCTCTCTCCTTCATCTCGATTCCCTTCAATACAGCTCTTTCTGGGCCTTGCTCTTTTCCCAATAGGAGTCCACACCAGGATTTGTTTTGGTAGCCTCTCCTTTTCCATTCGTTGGATGTGGTCATACCATTCAAATTGCTTTTCTCTCGTGTCTTCAGTGATATCATGCGTGACATCCAAAATTTCTCTAATTCTGTTGTTTTATATTTTCCCGTCGAGATAACCCTGTTGCCCCTTCTCCATAAATATACCACTACAGAATTACGTATGATTTAAGTCACAGGCCCATCTTTTGCTGCAGACTGAGGCGTTTGCTTCACTGTTTTTACTTTCCGAACCGGTCCTGGACGCACATGACCTCTAAATATTTCAAGAAATTATTTGCAAAAATTGATCATACGCGCTAATATTACCAATATTTTGTTTGCGTGCATATTTTTCTATTAGTTAAATATGCTCGTATCTAATGTTTTTATTTTACATATACATGTTTCTGCTGGATTGCCCATTCAAACATGCATTACAAACGCAGGGTTCCAATTAGACGCGCGCTGGGACCTACAGTTCTGTACAAACAGGTGCCTTTTCCTCAGGATGAAGCGAAGGCATTGGCACAGGCGTCCGAAGCGGACAATAGGGAAGTTTGAAAGTCAGGGACAGACTCGCTCTGAGGGACTATTACTAGAGGGGCAGGGCGCCACTAACCTTCCTCTTTTATTAAATTTCCCCATTACGATTTATATTATGCAGAAGCAATCAAGCAGGTTCAAAAACTTTATCCGTCTACCTTACGTCATTACACATTACGTCATTACATTACACGTCACCCACTACGTATTAATTAGGGATGTTCCCTGAGCTACCCTTTTAAGTCTCATAATCGATTCTTTTAATTTTGATATATTCATGTTACGTTTCTCAGAATTATATAAAGCTTGCTTTGAGTCAGATCTTTCCAAACGTTATCGAAATATGCCCCTTTTCTTTATATTTCCTCTTTAAACTGTGAAGATATACCTGTGTTATACGTCAATATTTTCTGTTGAATCATATTACTTGGGAAACATCTTAAAAGAAAGATTACTTCGTGATTTCCACAGCAGATTTCATATTTGACTACTTCAAGTGACCTGAAGAAATCAACTCGTTGATGGAACTAGTCAAATAAAAATCTGCTGTAGAAATCACGAAGTATTCTTTCTTTTAAGATGTGTGTTGAGTCATAAAGTCACACTTGGAAATATTCATTTACTTGGTAAATAAAAGAAAGTGTCACATCGCCAATCAGTTGAAGAAAAGATAATTCTAATAAAACGTAAAAACTGTATTTCCTACTAAATAAAATCCCTGTACCACTGGCGCAAGTACCAGGGAGTACGTGTGCAAAACTGAAGGCTTTCCCTTTAGTGATGGAGGAAGTTGAAGTTTCTTAATTTTACATTCTTGAAGGAACATGGATAATCTTTTCAAGTGAAGGTCGAAGAAGAGGAAAATCCCACTGCTCAGGAAAACACTTACAAAAGAAGAGGTTGAAAAAACCTGCGAAAACATTTATCATTAAAATGATTAAGAAATATTTTTAGTAATCATTTTGTACAAACCATATTCACTAGACGATAATTTTTACCGTTTAAGCAAATTGATAAGAATAGCCATGAAGCCCTGAAAGTGAATAGCATACATTTAGGTGCAGTGCAGGATTAAGGCAGTATGGAAGCTGCATTTGGAGCTGATAGCAAAAACGCACCAATACTTAAACATCAGAACAAAATATATTGCGAGCTCTGAAATGATCGTTACTATACAGCACCTCAATCTCTATTAAAGCATTTATGAAAGGATAATCGATGTGCACGGTGCCAACTTCGGACGGTTGAGGAGAAATCAAGCCGCTTAGTGAGTTGATTGACGATTTTCCTATATCTAACGTCAACAATCAACAATCAGTCACGTTTTCTATAATCATGACCTTTACTATTGTTAAGTAACAGGGAATTTGAGGCAACAAGCAATTTTTACTCCATGTTTGAGAATGTACCCGAAAGGCGGCATGTAGTGTGCATATTTAGATGTAGATTTAATTCCTTCCGATTACGTTTTCACCAAGGGTGTCAAACTGGCGGCCTGCGGGCTAGGATGCAACCGTCCAACTTCTTTCTTGCGACCCATAATTTCAAGGCGAATGTCGTTTCCATAGTAGAACGCACAAGAATTACTATGGAAGGATAAAATGGTTATGTAACACTCAATGTAAATGGTTATGTAAACCCAATTATCAGATGGAAACCTCTTTCCGCTCATTCTTGTTAAAGAGAAAAATATTACGAAATTAAAAAGTTTGTTGCAAAATTTCTACGCTATTTCTCATACAGAGAATTACCATAATAATTTTATGCAAACAATTATTTTCGTGGGCTTCCGGATAGCCAAGTGGACCGTGCGTTCTCAATACAATAGTCATTAATACAAAACCTGAATAGATTGCATGGAAGTGATCATATATAGCTAATATTAATTGGAACATACGAATATGAGAGGCCTACCATTAAATTTTCTATGATTTTTGAAAATACTGGTGGGACTAAGTGGATTGCTTGAATGTATGACTGAGCAGGGATTCTTAAGATATGAGAGGAAATAGAAATTCTGAGTTTTTTTGTCTTTCTGATAGCCAAGAGGATAGCGCGTTTGCCTTCGGTGAAAGCAGTACCGGGTTCGGATTCGTATGGGTACCCGTATGTGCGGAATGACCTCAGCTGTCGAAGCATAAGTGTAACATTAATATTAAACTAGGTNTTCGTTGGATGTGGTCATACCATTCAAATTGCTTTTCTCTCGTGTCTTCAGTGATATCATGCGTGACATCCAAAATTTCTCTAATTCTGTTGTTTTATATTTTCCCGTCGAGATAACCCTGTTGCCCCTTCTCCATAAATATACCACTACAGAATTACGTATGATTTAAGTCACAGGCCCATCTTTTGCTGCAGACTGAGGCGTTTGCTTCACTGTTTTTACTTTCCGAACCGGTCCTGGACGCACATGACCTCTAAATATTTCAAGAAATTATTTGCAAAAATTGATCATACGCGCTAATATTACCAATATTTTGTTTGCGTGCATATTTTTCTATTAGTTAAATATGCTCGTATCTAATGTTTTTATTTTACATATACATGTTTCTGCTGGATTGCCCATTCAAACATGCATTACAAACGCAGGGTTCCAATTAGACGCGCGCTGGGACCTACAGTTCTGTACAAACAGGTGCCTTTTCCTCAGGATGAAGCGAAGGCATTGGCACAGGCGTCCGAAGCGGACAATAGGGAAGTTTGAAAGTCAGGGACAGACTCGCTCTGAGGGACTATTACTAGAGGGGCAGGGCGCCACTAACCTTCCTCTTTTATTAAATTTCCCCATTACGATTTATATTATGCAGAAGCAATCAAGCAGGTTCAAAAACTTTATCCGTCTACCTTACGTCATTACACATTACGTCATTACATTACACGTCACCCACTACGTATTAATTAGGGATGTTCCCTGAGCTACCCTTTTAAGTCTCATAATCGATTCTTTTAATTTTGATATATTCATGTTACGTTTCTCAGAATTATATAAAGCTTGCTTTGAGTCAGATCTTTCCAAACGTTATCGAAATATGCCCCTTTTCTTTATATTTCCTCTTTAAACTGTGAAGATATACCTGTGTTATACGTCAATATTTTCTGTTGAATCATATTACTTGGGAAACATCTTAAAAGAAAGATTACTTCGTGATTTCCACAGCAGATTTCATATTTGACTACTTCAAGTGACCTGAAGAAATCAACTCGTTGATGGAACTAGTCAAATAAAAATCTGCTGTAGAAATCACGAAGTATTCTTTCTTTTAAGATGTGTGTTGAGTCATAAAGTCACACTTGGAAATATTCATTTACTTGGTAAATAAAAGAATGTGTCACATCGCCAATCAGTTGAAGAAAAGATAATTCTAATCAAACGTAAAAACTGTATTTCCTACAAAATAAAATCCCTCTACCACTGGCTCAAGTACCATGGGGTACGTGTGCAAAACTGAAGGCTTTCCCTTTTAGTGATGGAGGAAGTTGACGTTTGTTAATTTTACATTCTTGAAGGAACATTAATCGGAAAATAATATCCAAATAAAACTCTTCTTTTTTAACTCTAAAATATTTTTCTCTTTTTAACATGTGTCATTAAAACATTAATATAGTCAAAATTTATTTATTTTAACTGAGCAATAAGTTGATTTACATCAATTTACGCCCAAAATCAACGGTAGCTGAGGCTAAATGAATTTACAAAGGCTTGACGAGGTTACACCCATGCTTTTTCTTTTCTACTAATCTCAATAGTTCACAAATATGTTAAATTTAATGTTTTTTATTAGTAGACAAAGGAATTGGGTCTCTAGGAAAAATTTTCTCATGTAAAGGTCAAAGAATACGAAAATTTCACCGTGGGGGAAAACATACAATAGAAGGGGTTGAGAAAACCCGCGAAAACATTTATTATTCAATTGATTACAAAATATTTTGATAATCATTTTGCGTAGACCATTATCACTATACTATAATTTTTACTGTTTAAGAAAATTGATAAGAAGAGTCAGGAAGCCCTATCGGTTCATACTAAGCCTCTGAAAGTGAATAGCATACATTTTGGTTTAGTTGACCGGTTTAAGGCTGTAAGAAAGTATGGAAGCTGCCTTTTGGCGCAGATATCACAGACGCGCCAATACTTAAACATCCGAACACCTGTTTTTATGAACAACCTGTTTTATGAAGACCTCAGACCAATAATACGAATCAGGTAGACCTGATGATGTGCCTTGCAACGGCGAGAAACAAATTAAAGTCCAAGTTAAGTAAGTACTCGAGAAATCCAGGAATAAAATTTTTACATTTAATATCAATAAAATGATAAATAATAAATTATCACTAGATCGAATCAATAGATACTTAACAATGACCGAAGTATAGAGCGGATGAATAAGTGTGAAGAAAGTGAACAATGAGAAGGTTCATTAATGTGAATCGAAAGAGAATCAGTCAATAATTAGGATGGGCAATTCTCTCATTAGGGGCATTTAAGTTCCGAAGGACATTACTAGACTGGAAATATAGTAATTCGAAGCCTAAATTCCCATGATAATTTTGCAAAGCTGAACTTTAATAGAGTAACATTTTATATGCTTTCTTACGACAATCATCAGAGTAGCACAGTAGGTTTCGTTATTTCCCGGGTTTTAAACAATGCCGCGATTCCAAGATGAAACAATTTTCCATCCCGGGATCTCAGGAATTTCCAGGGGTATGATTTTTAGTCAAATAGACGTGAAATTATACAAATTCTTTGCATTTTCAGATTTTTAAAATTGATTTCTAACCAGATAAATTCATTTTTTGTTTAAATCTATCACGTAAAAAGTTAAAACAGCTAAATTAATTGCAATAAATTTATATATACTGAAAATTGAGCAGAAAATAACAGAGGTTAGTTATTCAAAAATTATATGAATCATCATATATACGTTCATTATTACCTCTGCTTACTTTAGATTATTTATCATTTGTATATTTTTCTTTAACCAACTTTTAGTATT
>APVN02036964.1:0-10406 GCA_000376725.2 Ladona fulva
TCATTGCATTATTTCATTGCACTATTATTGCATTCCATTATTATGGAAATATTCCATTTTTATTACTAATAGGAATCTTGTTACTAAATGGAATTCCTCTTTTGATTGCACTAAAAAGGAATTTAACTAAATGTCAATAAATGAAATTAAGACACAATAAAGATAATGCAAATATAATAATATTTATCTTTTAAGTGTTGCATGTTATATAGTATTTCTTTCATTCAATTACACCTATCGCATTATATTCTAGCTGACACAGCACTTAATCTTCAGAATTTTAACTGTTAATATTAATAGATGTGATTGATTAATCAGTTTCTTTGCAATCTTTTTCAACGGTCTCACCATCGACATATATTTTATAGCAACAGTTTCTATAGTTACGGACCTCAAAGTTCATTCACCGAGGGACAAGTCCCATAAGAATATCTTACATTAGTTAGTGGATAATTGATGCTTTTATGTTTTGTTTGTTAAATTATTAATTGCCCGAACATAGTTTTTAATGAACAATTCAGTTTCAAATACACACATTATTATTTCTTTTTGAGCAATGGTGTCCATCTGGTATATACTCTCGAAAAGAATTTTCGGCCACATCTTTTGATTATTCCCTGCAATGAACTAAAGTTAATGCTCAGCCACACTATCACTGGACTGTAGTTAAATCATCTTAGTAATCCATGAATAACAACCAAACATCTGCAAAATGCATGCGCCTTTAATTATTAGTAATACTTTGCGAGAGAGGGTTTTTAATTTTACAGTCCATTTATTGGAAGTGTTTCGAGAAAAATTAGCATGGATTCATTAACATGAATATAGGATGAATCAACTGTCATTGCATTGAATATTGACAATCGTTTTAAAATCTATGATCTAAAAGATATGTATTAATAAAAAACGACTAATGTTTACAGAGGGCTTGAAAAATTATTGTTTTTCTCGATGTGTAAGTATTGATGCAAAAACTAAACGTTGCATTTTAATACTGTATTGCTAACATTAATTTATCGATAGTAATTAATCTGTCAATTAAGTTATATTTCGTTAAAAACTAATAGTAGAATTTAATCTGCGTATAAATAATTCCGAAGGATTTTCACGGAAGATTTAAGAACTGCTATTTCAAATAAAGGGTTAAAATTATTTTCTGTCACATTAGTATTTACGTCATTATATATACAATGTGACTTATTAAGAATATAGTTCAACCGTTATGTTGGTCAATCGAGCAGCCGATCAACGGAGCTGTCGGTCAAACAGCCTGTCGGTCAAACTGTCCTGTCTGTGAAGTGAGTGTCGGTCACTCGAAGTAATCCCAAGCAATAGCTACCATTCTGGTGTTTTCTTTTCGATCAAAATTGTTTCACATCAGATAATAACAATTCACAACTGTTTTAATGCTTGCAAAGCACAACAAATGTTACACGATTATTTTCGCAAATTAATCTGCAAAACACCCATTTATAAACAATTACAAAACTATTCTAAGTGTATCTACATCTCAAAAGTGCAGTAACTTGGTTTGACATTTCCCTTTCCATTTTCATTTGCAACATGAAATTGATTACCAACACATGAGACACGTTCTCAAATAAGTCTTAGAGTTCACAAAACTTTATGATGTTTCCTTTCTATATTTGTCTTTATATATTGCCTTTTTGTCTTTATATTTATTTTTAATTTTTTTTACTTTTTTGTTATATGGCTTTATTGTTTTTAATCCATTGAAAAGGCCTTGTACTGCTTATATATTTATTTTAAATAAATAATTGTACACTTTTTATAGAAAACGAGCCGCAGAACACAAATTATGCGAAAACATAATTTTCCAATAGCTTCATTCAACATTTTTTCTATATTATTGTTATCAGTCTGCAGTAGAACTATCGGTACAAAAACTGACAGGAATTGTGAGCTTTATCAAATGAATTATGATAAATAATTCCTCCACATTTCTGAACAAAATCATATTGGGCATAAGAACGGAAATATAAACAAAAACAAGCAGAAATAATCCTTATAGATTCAATCGCGGTTTCAGGTAAAAGTGCTACTTTTCAGAATTTCCCCCGCACAGAATAGCGAAATGAATTCAAGAAAGGATTAAAACTCCCGGGTTCTCGATATAAAATAAACATTCCCTTATCTTCGTGAGACGGGTTACACCCGAATGTGTGCGTGGCGTATGTGGAAACCCCGCTAATGATTTTATACCCGTAAAGATAAGATCCTTCATTGCGCACAAACGGGATTTGAGTGTATCAGCGCTTCAATCGCTTATCTTCGATGTTTATGGTCCCTTGATGGGCATTTATAAGCTAAAAATGCCCAAGGGATAAGAACATGTGGTGTGCTTTACCCTTTTAAGCGTCCCTTGCTTATTAAAGGGGACGTGCATAGGTTCCGCTTGAGAGAGCAATTGGCTCCGCAACTTAAGTTGGTTTTCCCAACATTGCGGGAGAATCAATGTTATCGACTGAAGGAGTTCGGAAACTTTGGGGATAGCTGTCATTTCCCGTTCCATATTCAGCAACACCACATTTCGATCTTATTTATTGACCCAAATATACGAGCACATTTCCTCATTTTCTCGGGGATATCGAAGATTCGTGAGATATCGCGATTGCCGGTCAATTAAACCGCTGATCGATGAGCACGGAACGAAATCCACAATAGCTGTCCTCCGAATTGGGAGCTACTGCGTTACGATTTTCGNTTCAAACGGATTCTTCCGTCCTCTCATATCCACACACACATCTACGTGTGCGCGAATTGCTGATATATGACTCCGATATCTCCCCCTCATAAATCCTTTTTTAGTGATATCTGTATTCGCGTGGCGTGATATATATACTTTCGAGGCGCGGCATAAAGAGCGCGGGAGAGTTATTTTTTACAACTTTCTTCTCCCAGAGCAATAAAACCTTTCCATCTGCCTACGCTCCACTAACTCACGGATCTCTCTTTGGAGGGTGCCTCGGAGAGCTCCTCCCAGCGAGCGAGGAAAAAAAAAGACTGTCGGGAGCCGCAAGAAAAACCGTTCCTCTCCCGCGGGTAGCTTGTTTCCCACGTTCCGTACTAAAATAAAACGTCAGTCGCGAGCACTAAATTTTTGAAATTACCGCGTCCAGGTCAGTAGCCCGCCGAGCGCCCGGATGGATCTGCGGGCTCCGGGGGTGTGGGTAGGGGAAACCAACCCCGGGCAAGTGATTGTCTGCGAGCAAGGGGAACGACTTTTTGCTCCCATCGCGAAGAGATTGATCATCTAACCGTGGTTTTCCTCCTTTTTTGCCCGCAGGAGACACGCAACGGCTCCGTTTTTCTCCAAACAAGAGCGGCGTTCGGGAATATTTATGTGGATTATTCCGACACCTACGTATGTGTCTCGAAAACATTCAGAGCGGGACTGTCTGACGATGATTTTTTGCGAGCCGAAGGGCGTCGACGATTATGCGAATGAAAGGCGGTCCAAAGTAAAGGGCTGAATGATGATTTGAATGCTCGAATGATAAAAAAAACAGTCGTGTAGTATGATACAGGACGACTTATCCGTCATTCGTGCTTGAAACGGATTTAAAATATGCGTGTAAACATCTTGCTATTCACAAGCGAGATGTTTTCTATTATTCAGTCGTCAGGTCAGCGGATGTGACACATGACAAATATGCGCATATAAACTAAATACCAAGGCAAACGAGAGGCATTAAAAAAGTTTCTGGAATTAAGCTTCACTGCCTCTAAGATAATTTCACACTGAAACAGATAAGAGCGATATTGTCGCCCAGCATTGTCACGAGCGTTTAACAATTAACTTACAGAGAGACTAACAATTAAATAACAGAGAGCTGCTTTATCGTCTCTAAAATAATTTCCAACTCTGACAAATACTTGGGACATAGTCATTTAGCATTGTGACGATTGTCTAACAATTAATTAACTAAAAGCCGCAACAATGGCTCATTGTGAAAGACAATGCTACTTGCTGGTGCTTTGAACGTCCAGCGTAAATGTGACCAAAATACGCATCAATGACTGTATTTTAGACGAGGTAACCTAATTATGTCTACCGAACACGAAATTTAATTCTCATATAATCAAGTCTATTAATCCTCTCGATTAGAACTCGGAAACTCATTTAAAATGGAATTATTTTATTAATGAAAATTATTTCCAAACAGTTATCTAATAAACTATTCATTACTAGCATAAATAAATATAAATACAGAGAAGAGAATGGAGATTGTAGGTGGATAGGACACTCGGACGGATTGCTATGGCAACAAGTAAACAAACAGTTTTGTTGCCGATCTTCTCAGACTACGTATTGGTGCGTATGAATAATTTTCTCCTATAATTCGTATTCCTATAATCGTATTCGTATATTATATTAATATACGCACATGCTAACGAGAGCGCACAAACATTTAGGGCTCTAACTATCTATTCTTATTAATCATTACACATGTGCATGCACGTCATTTTACTTGGTCAATGATACGTTATAAATACGGACAATGAGAGAAATAATAACAAATCTAATCGGGATTATACACAGCAAATGATTTCTTTCGCAACTTCTATCCAATAACAAGTGATACGCATCTTAGCATTCGTTACCAATTATTACGAATATTTATCAATAACTTTACGATCGCATCTCAAAAATCAATATTTTACATCCTGCTACGAATTGCAGTATCTGACTGGAGGCTGGAATTCCTTGTTCATAACATTCGTCAAATAAGATTTTGTATGAGCACAAACCCAAAATATACACACAATCACATTTAACATATACAGTAAATATGAAAATCAATAAATTTGATCTACAGACTTAGCGTTATATATCTGAGCAATGAAGTCCATCTAGTATATTCTCTCGAAAAGAATTTTCGGCCACATGTTTTAATTCTTCCTTGCAATGGAGAACTAAAGTTAGTGCTCAGTCATACTATCACTGGGCTGTAGTTATATAGTATTAGTAATCCCTGAATAACTAGCAAACATCTGCAAAGTGCATGGCCTTTAATTATTAATAATAGATTAGTGGGAAAGGCTTTTTACTTTTACCGTCCATTTATTGGCAGTGTTTCGAGAAAAAATAGCATGGATTCATTAACACGAATATAGGATGAATCAACTGTCGTTGCATTGAATATTGACAATATTTTTAAAATCTATGATCTAAAAGATGTGTATTAATAAAAATCGACTAATTTTTACAAAGGGCTTGCTAAATTATTGTTTTTTTCGATGCGTAAGTATTAATGCAAAAACTAAACGTTGCATTTTAATACAGTATTGGTAACATTAATATATTGACGGTAATTAATTCGTCAAGTTATATTTCGTTAAAAACTAATAGTGAAATTTAATCTGCGTATAAATAATTCCGAAGGTTTTTCACGGAAGACTTAAGAACTGCTATTTCAAATAAACGGTTATAATTATTTTCTGTCACATTAGTATTTACGTCAGTATATATACAATGTGACGTATTAAGAATATAGTTCAACCGTTATGTTGGTCAATCGAGCAGCCGATCAACGGAGCTTTCGGTCAAACGAGCTGTCGGTCAAACTGTCCTGTCGGTGAAGTGAGTGTCGGTCACTCGAGGTAATCCCGAGCAATAGCTACCATTCTGGTGTTTTCTTTTCGATCAAAATTGTTTCACCTCAGATAATAACAATTCACAACTGTTTTAATCCTTTCAAAGCACAAAAAATGTTACACGATTATTTTCGCAAATTAATCTGCAAAACACCCATTTATAAACAATTACAAAACTATTCTAAGTGTATCTACATCTCAAAAGTGCAGTAACTTGGTTTGACATTTCCCTTTCCATTTTCATTTGCAACATGAAATTGATTACCAACACATGAGACACGTTCTCAAATAAGTCTTAGAGTTCATAAAACTTTATGATGTTTCCTTTCTATATTTGTCTTTATATTTATTTAAAAATTTTTTTTTTACATTTTTGTTATATGGCTTTATTGTTTTTAATCCATTACAAAGGCCTTGTACTGTTTATGCATTTATTTTAAATAAATAAATGTACAATTTTAATAGAAAACGAGCCGCAGAACACAAATTATGCGAATACATAATTTTCCAATTGCATAATTCAACATTTTTCTACATTATTGTTATCAGTCTGCAGTAGAACTATCGGTACAAAAACTGACAGCAATTGTGAGCTTTATCAAATGATTTATGATAAATTATTCCGCCAAATTACTGAACAAAAACATGTTGGGCATAAGAACGGAAATATAACCAAAAACAAGCAGAAATAATCCTCATAGATGCAATCGTGGTTTTAGGTAAAAAGTGNAATATTGCTCAATAAAAGAGTCACTTAAGAAAAGTTAAGGAAATTAAGATCATTGCATAAGACATATAAAGACATTGAACTTTTATTTTATGAGCAGCGAAACATTGAACTGTTTCGTCTATCATAAAAATACAAGTTGAAAAGCTTGCTAATATAGGCAAAATAATAAAAGAAATTAAAATAATGTATGGCTTGAAAGTTCTCAAAAATATATCTTAAAAACTCCTTGACTGTTCTTTAGAATTATTTGTAAACTGGCTCCTTTGTTTGGAAGATTAGTCTTCTATTTTGTCCCGTCCTTTGTCAGTTAGTGGAGAAGATATGTGGGAGCTCGCTTGCCATCTACTGGCTCACAACTGAATCATAGTTGTTTATGTAAAAACCTACGGGAAGCATTTGATATATTAAATGGTAATATGCAAGGGTCCCCCGACAATAATTTTTGGAGTCAACTGCAAAACATCCACCGAGGTTTTTGTGGCAAGCATTTTCGTCATTCTCCTTAGATTCTCATGCCTCTAAATTAATTCTCATCCGTGCCATTTTTTATCGTCATTTTCACTTCCAAACATTTCACCAATAACTTTTGAAATTGATATAGAGCTCTTTTTTTGTTTATTCAGAAAACATTCCTTGGAACCTTCGTGTAATTTCACTGTCTGTAAAGATAAAAAAAATTCATAATTTTATTATATACTAATATTTTGTAGACATTGGATCCCATTTCCGGTAATAAGCTACTTCATTCGAATCCTTTTAGCCTGCGCATCGAGAGTAGGATTTTCAATGGATAAGATATGATAATTCCCAATAATATCTCACGTCGATCTGTAACATGGGAAATACCCCATGAAAGCATCCAAATAAAATTTACGCCCTTAAAATTAAGAAATGCTTCCAAAATGTAAAATAGAGATTGATCCACATTAAATTCCAGATAAAATAACTTCAGGATATGCCATTCAGTTTAATTTATGAATTATCCTTTGTATTTAGAGAACCTATCTGACTCTGCAACTATATTGCTGACACAGAACTCCGGCAAAAAACTAGGACATGTATACACTAAAGGATTGAAGGATGTGGGACATCAAAGGGTACATATATGGTTGTTTCACTATTTGAGCTACATGAAATCGCTTTCTATTCGATATTATTTATGACTAGTAAACGCCCCCGTCAAGCATGACGGGACTAATTTAGTTTAAAAATATATCTATTATCGTATATATCTAGTNCCATAAACGTTATCATAAAATGAATCGTTTTGATCAAGAAGTTCTTTTCTTTTTAAAATTTCATCTCTTTCTTGGACAGCCAGGCTTCGCTGCGACTGAGCGACAAAATTCCGAAATTGTGTTAGTAATATTGTTAAAAGTGTTTCGACAGCTAAGTCATTTCGCAAGTGAGCCCCCACCAGGAATCGAACCCGGGACCGCTTTCACCAAAGTCGAACGCGTTGCCCACTAGGCTATCTGGGAGCCCAATTCCGTAATTATGTACGGATTATACCTCTCGTAAATTGTAAATGTAAATCATGTTCCGATATAGAGTTAAGCTAAGGCTCAGGATACTCATATTTACAATCCTACAACGCGAAGAGACACTCAAGGGTATGACAATTTAATATAGTTATGACAATTAAGGAAACAAAGGCAATTAACGCAGTGAGTTAAGAAACTTAAGAAAGACACTTCCGTTCATGGAATTCACGCTTGAAAAATCAGTATCACATCCAATAACAGAATTCACGCAGACATTTGCCTCCTCGAGAGAGAAAATGAAACCGATCGAATCGAGCATCATTAAGCATTTATTAAAATAGCATTCATTATCAAATAACACAACAGAAAAGATAAAAACGAGGAAAGGAAAAATCAGCTTAACGAGCTAAGAAATTCACGACTATAATTTCTCTTCGCTAAGTACACGTTTCGATGAACGAAACGGAGTTCGCGTATCTCCACAAGAGAGAAAACCTAATTGATCGATTTCAGAACCATCGCAAGACCATCAAAACAGAAAAGGAACAAAACTGAAGAAAGGGAAAGCTACCGGCGCCTGGCAACAACCCCGGAACGGAACCATTATTACTTGCGAGAAAAGAAAGAGGATCGACATCATTAACCCTCGAGCACGATCCCTTTCTGCAGATTTCCTGAGGCGAAAATTTATGCCACTCCCTCTGCACACGCTAAATGCGGAGGCTGACAAGGATTCCTGAAAGGCTTTCTTTACGCTTTAAGGCACTCTTATGCGCGACAAACCCGGTGGAGCCACTGAGCTTCTCTTATGTACCGGAGACTCGGTGGCGCCTGCCCCTGGGAGACAGAAGTACTTATGTAAAATGGCCACCACCGCGACTTTTGGGGGATCGACAACTGTGGCGGACGTATCGTAAGGGTCCAAGCTTTGCTATGCGACCCCGAGGGGCCAATAGCAAACAGGCTACCCACGCACTGAGAACGAAGGACAACAAAATGTTTTCGCGATCCCAAAACCAACAGAGGCAGCGTTGCGCTGGTAACGCTCTAACATAAACAAACGCCGGACGAAGGTATCGCTCGCTGCAAACACTGATTAAATCAAAGGATATTACGCTAAAATTCGAAAGACTTGTTTTTAGTTCTGTAGATAGGCAATGATGGAAACGTTGGCGACGTCAGAGAAAGTAGAAAGGGCTGATATTACGAGGAAAATCAACACCACGTCACGCTTATCTTTTAGCGTTTCTAGCCGTGATGACGTAGGGTTTAGCGTGCTACCCTAGTAACACGGAAGTCTATAGTATCAATCCTGGTTAACACATGGTTATTTATATGTTTAGCAGATATTACCGTATTTTCTGGTAGATAACCCGCGTGTTATCTATACAAAAATATAGAAAAATGATAAAAATAATAGTGCGTGATATACAACGGAAAATCTCGTTTCATTGAATATCTTGAGTATTGAACTCAGAAACGAATGACTAAATAACTCACGTCATACTCGCATATCGCGGAAGTCACGGAGTATATATACTCACTTAGTACTAGGGAAATTTTATTAAAACCAACATATTGTAAATGTTAACGTAATCAAATAATTTCATTCAAAACACAAGAGTAGTTATCATAAATATTACAGTAGCGAAAAAACATTCTCGTCAACATAATAACGATTTTGAAATGCGTGTTATCTGTACAATATCACAGTGAAGAGATTTTTAAAATGCGTGTTATCTAGTAGGTGCGTTTTATTAACCAGAAAATAGGGTACTTATTTACACCATAAGATTTTATTAAGTTCAGTCGTTATAGAACTAAAAGCTAGGAAACTTCTGATGTATAATGCGAACGAGTTAGTCAGGGGCGCATCCAGAATTTTCACTTGGGGAGGGGGCTGAACTGAAGTATTGTAATCAATAATCTCCCATGTAAGTTGTAATGCGAACTAATTGATTCTCATCATAAAAAGTATTAACTNATGATAAGCTGTTGTTTGTCTAGTGTCTTTATGGTTTGGAAACTGATATAATAAAACCTCCGTCTATCACATCGGAACCTCTGTTAAATAAAGTTTGTGTCCAAAATGATCAAATTTTGTAATTCCGGATTTTCTGGTAGATAACCCGCGTGTTATCTATACAAGAAATACAGAAAAATTATAAAAATAATAGTGCGTGATATACAATGGAAAATCGCGTCTCATGAATATCTTGAATATTGGAACTTGAACTCGGAAACGAATGACTAAATAACTCACGTCATATATCGCGGAAGTCACGGAGTATATATACTCACTTAGTACTAGGCCAATTTAATTAAAACCAACATATTGTAAATGTTAACGTAATCAAATAATTTCATTCAAAACACAAGAGTAGTTATCATAAATATTACAGTAGTGAAAAAACATTCTCGTCAACATAATAACGATTTTAAATGCGTGTTATCTATACAATATCACAGTGAAGAGATTTTTAAAATACCTACAAAACGCACCTAGTAGGTGCGTTTTGTTTAGCAGAAAATACGGTACTTATTTACACCATAAGATTTTATTAAGTTCAGTC
>APVN02036982.1:0-10392 GCA_000376725.2 Ladona fulva
TTTAAATTAATGTGATATAAAGGTAAAAAGAGTTCTTATTTAGGAATTCGGATTTCAATCCTATTTTCAGATAGAAATCAAAGTAATTCATATTTTCCGAAGATGATGCCACGACTTCCGAACTACCCTGCTGGCGGTCTTAACAGCGTTTTTGGCCCCTGAGTAAACCACTGTTGTGGGCCCCCGTGACAATCACTCAAATTCATTAAGAAAATAGTTTATAATCTGAAAAGAGGGGGAGTATAGGTCAGTTTTAAATTTCATAGAATTAATGTAAACGTTCAATATATTTATATTTGCGGAAAGTCACTTGACATATACAAATCAGTTAGAAAGGGCCCCCCATCATGCTATTGCCCCCCCTCCGGGTCCATGGGTAAGAAGGCTCTGCTGCTACCCAGAACACAAAGAAAACTAAGACAAGCAAATCCGGTTTTTAATTATTTTTTTATTATTAAGCGAAATAGAATCAGAAAATAATCCAACAATACGGAAAACATTTTGGCCGATCCGACAATGAGCGTAAAATAAGGGAAATAGATGCTAGAACTAGTTTTAAGGACTCATTATTTCCGCGAAAGATACGCGATAATAACAAGATAAAGAAATAGCTCGAACATCCGGTGTTTACACCCCCTGCCACACACCGAAAGGCGGCTTGTAGGGTATTGATGTAGATGTAGAAAAATTAAATTAAAAACTTTCGCACTGAACATATTGTTTTTATTTAGTTTATTGTTCTAAACGATTATCCAGTTCGGAGTAAATCATCCACCTTTCCGTAAGTTTTGAGCCTCTTAAAGGTGGAACTCGGTGAAATTGATAAGGACCACGGGCGAGTCGATTACGGAGTCTTCCTTAAACGAGATCTACAGCAAGCTTATTTACTCGCGGCCCTGAGATAACATATGACTATCTCCAGCAACCCCTGTACATTCTACTCTAGGCATTATATGAAATTTACGTTACACAAAGGATATCTTCATATTTAAGGCATTTAAGTCAATTTCATGCAAAAAGTTTGTTGTTTGTGGGAAATGCTTGCATTCAGTGACTACTTCTCGCTCTTCCTCGACAACTTGAACTTACAACCTGAACAACTTGAACTTGAATCTATGACCCCATTTCGTGGTCTGTATCCCATGGTTTGGAAGCTCCTGATATATCTTAATAAAGTTTCTTAAGAAGCCAATTCCAAAATAAAATGAAAATAGACATCTTCACCTATAATTTGCAGTGGTTGTCGATAAAGTTGTTCTGGTTTTTCGCTTTAAGAAATAATTTAACATTTATTGCGTAAGTCTACGCAATATGTTTATGGGAGATATTAGATCTAGTCTATCCATCAGTCTTTGTAAATTATAGAGATATATGAATTGTAATTCAAAATGTGTTTATTTATTTTTGCCGTAGTTAAGCAACTGATGTTTCTATGGGATGTTTATTTGTTTATTTTATGAAACATTCGAATTTTTACCCATAACTCTTATATAGTAGGGGCCTCAATCTGATATTTGAGCCTAGGGCCTCTGATAGATGAAATCCGCCCCTGAATTTATGATTTTAGGGTTCCTAAATTAAAAAAGATATCTATTGTAAATTTTAGATCACAAGTCCTACATTGCGAATCAATTTTACATAATCCATAAAATATCTCTCTGAATTGTTTCTTTAGTAAAAAAAATGATTTAAGGGTTGACAGCACTTACAAGTGGAGGGATGCAGAGAAACACAGGATGGCTAGAGATCGGGATCATTTTCTGATTGGCAGAAGCTAAGAAGAAGAATTTGGCACATTTCTACGCTTCCTTTCCTTTGCTGTATGCAACGAGAATAATGGAGAATATAGAGAATAAACGAAGAATGATAGGAGAGGAAGTTGCGATGATATGCAAATGAAATGTTCCATCTGAATAAGTGGATTTTTAAAGATTCGGATCAGTTACATTGCGCTCAACGTTCACTTGGCAAAAATTGCGGATGTTTTTTTTTCTGCAAGTTTATCGGTGTATTTAAACAAATTTATATATATTTATGACCTAAATAATACATTTACAGTTAAAGGCAACTAAAGTTTCTTAAATATACCTTTTACAATTAATTTATGAAATATACCCTCTTTCCAGGGTGGCCCAGTCCTAGGGATTTGCCACGGGCATCGCCAGGCCTCAGCACTTCACTGATAATTTCTTTCTTAAAATTAAAATATCCACGGCCGAAACATATTTTGTTGCACGAGTTTATTTCAGAGTTACCAACCATCGAGAATTGAAGGACATCATTGATTTTTCACCATTACCTGCCATTCATTTTAAATTAGAACTCGATAAAATTCCGTCAAGATTAAGACATGCTTCCCTGACTAAAACATATATTCCGAGCACCGGAAAAAAGAATAGGCTTTGTTGAAAAACTATTGACATAATGGAAGAATCACACTTCGAAAATGTCAGCGATGCAACCAAAAATCAATGGAAAAGGACGATTTCTGTAATGCAACTATCGAGGAAGTCTATTTTTATTATTATTCATGTTCTATTCGAAAAGAAAATCTCAAAATATGTTGAATAGCCTATTTATATGAAATGATATTACTATATTTTGTTTGTATTAAAATGTTAGAGTTCATCTCCTAAGTACTGACAAAGCAAAACCAAAATTACGAAAATATCCTAATTCAGTAGACTTTCACGTCAAGAGCCTTCAGATGCCGCAATGCGAACGGGCGCCAATTTTACGGGGGCCCAACATTTTTTCTTTCGATGTTCATTTCTTAAAACAATGTTTGGGGCGACAATTTCGGCTTTCAGCCAACGACGGTCAGCCGAGCGCCGGTGTTATCCCATGTTAGCACAGTAATATTTTTTCAAAGACTCCTAAATAATATTCAGATTGCTATCCTTTCTCATGTCTACTATTTCTTTTCCGAACAGTAAAACTGCCATAAATGTACTGCTGAAATTCGCCATTATGAAAATTTTGACCAGCTTCTGTCAGTCTGCTTTATTGATTTCATCATTCTTCTATTTCCCTCACTCGCACAATAAATATCCGTTCACCATATTAATGTTTGAGCCTGAAAGTTTCCACTTTCAATTCTGGGCCTCGGCCTAAGAATCTTTGGAAACCTCCGCTGTACATACGAAGTATTCGAATTACTCGTAATTCTCCAATGGTAAGATGCCATGAAATAGAGAGCAATGTTATTTCACCTTAGTTTGGCCCCATCTGGGATATGCGGCGAGTATATGCGACCCAAGCGGATGAAACGATGCTCGCGACCTCGAGGAAGTGCAGCGCAAGGCGATACGAGTTGTTAAAAAGTGCTTCGAATGAAAAGCGAGCGTTAGGCAAATATGCAAGTTGGGGTTCTTTGAAAGGAGTAGATGATGCTGCTATCGCTAGATAAGTTTAAAGAAAGTACATTTGATGTGATCGGTATTATGCGACCCCCTTCTGCTACTTCGGCCGATCCAAAAATGAACGTAAAGTAAGAGAAAAAGATGCGAGGACAAGTCGTTTTATCGACTCATATAACTAACAGTACACCAGCATATTATTTCCTCACTAAAGGAAAGAAATAAATCCTTCGTTATGATTACTGACCTTTTAGTATTTGGAATATTAACCGTACTTACGTTGTCTTCGGACAATAGTTAAAAATAATATAATGTTCCCCTTCTGCCAGATTTAAAGTCTGAATTCTCGAGAAAAACTAGATATTCCGCATAAAAGAGATTTATAAAAGTTATTTGGTTACCCGCTCGAAGTAATATATCCTTGTATGTACGTACCTTAAAAGTTCAGGAATGAGATGTATATTACCTNCTGAGAAATATGTCCAACCCTAATGTTGAAGTAATCAACGAATACCTCTCCCCTTTCCCATCACCCATCCTTTCTGCTGTCATCAATAACCTATACCCCTCTCCTCCGTAACCTCCCCTACCTTCCTTAGTTGTATATATACTGGCCATAACAATTTCTTTCTCTGTACCTGATGATGACTCCATGAGTCGAAACCTGGTAGTACCATTAAAATATTCTGTGGTGTGTAAAGGTTTATCTTTTATTTTGTTCCTGATGGAGCTCTACCACGAAGTCACGGCCCAAGCAGTTGATTCTAAGATATGAATAATCGAATAAGTAAATGACGAAAGAGAGGTGAACGCAAATGAGCTGTGCCAAATAATGTGATATTTACATTCCCAAAAGGACAGATAAACGCGTGTTCGTGTTTACACATGACCTCGCCACAGACGCATGATTCTGTTCGTCCCTCCTCACTCGACGGATTAATTCATAACTTTCAGTTTAGTGTGTAGTTATTTGTTTTTGATAAAATCCGTGATTCTTGAGCCAAAATCCCCCGAAAATGAGTTCACAAAACGACGCAAATGTTCCAAAGAATTCACAAGACATCGCAAACTTTATGGTTCGACAAAAAAAGGCCCTTCTCAATTTATGTCAGTAAATTTCGAAGCTGTACTTAAACGACTTTTTCAAGCAATTTTTATAACTATAAATTTGTTATTTCTTATGTGAACACGTCCTCCTGACGTCTACACCTTATGCCATGGCCTACAACGACCTCATGGACAATCAGACCCCGGATAAACGGATACTATTGAAAGAACCCTCTGCGTAACGATACGGTTGGACCTGATTTCTCCTCTGGAGAGCTCTACGTTGGACAATCTCTAAATATTGGACCAGCCCAACTCCCCAAATTCTCACTTTACAGTGCAATTTATAGGTTTAAATTAATACCCCACGAGTCGCCAGTGGCATATGGCAAGTTTTTTTAACTTCTTCTAATTTACCCTATTAGTTTCTCTGATGGTCTGTGGAAAGAACGACCAGAGGTGATTGTGTGTTTTAGCAAATAGTTACCTGCAAAGCATCGTCGATGCCTCTCTGAGATCGCGCTCGTCGTTTACCGGAATTAAAATACCTTTTACTAAATATTCTGAACAGATGAATTTCTCGAAAAGATTCTGTTGGTAATTTGTTTTTTTCTAATCTTGGACGAATTCATCTTATCATTGCCAATATCTGATTACCGACAAAAGCTTTTCAAAAAATTCATCAGTCCAGAATTTTTAGGCGAAGTAAAAGACATTGTAATGCCGGTAAAAAACGAGCGCGATCTCCGAGAGGCATCGACGAAGGGTTTACAGGGAAATAATCGCGGGTTACAAATCTATATCTAAATCTCAATTAATAAATTAGTCCAAGTCCAAGATCTCTTCGGAGCCTCGAGGTATCGTTGAGGCCAACACCACGCGCGGCGAGGAGTCTCCCTACCACCGCCCTCAACTCCTTTGTCACCTGAGGTGCGATGCCTCCACTTGGAGAACAACAACGGTTCTCCCTATCACTAGCACAATTCCACAACCAGCCTTCACCTTGGCAACGGGCGAGTGCGTCAATGCGCACGTGGGCCAAGGTCCGTTGAGTCGTCCTCCGACAACATCCCAACCTATTGCTGACAGTGACACTGCTTTCGCAGCACAGCACCATATCGCTCCACTCTTCCCCCTTCGGAGAGACCACGACCAGTGGGGATTCCTCGATAGCGGAGCCGATAGGCACGTTGGGTACGGCCGCCAAGATGCGACATGCTTTAGGACGATCGAGACCAAACCGCACCTCTCCAGCAGAGAGCCGCTCTCTCAAGGTCACTGATACGAGTGCACCGTAATGGGGAGGAAACGGGAAAGCCATTCTGTGCTCTAAACTTCTATCTGTACGACAATGTAGCACCCAAGGAAATACTACGAAGCGGCGTTAAGCGCTACAGAATGAACACTAGAGTTGACGTGACACTTGCAACGCACAAACTACAACTACTTAGGAAGCAGAAGCAAGGCTAAGATTAATTTACTTTAACTTAATCGACTAAACTGAAAAAAACGGGTAAAAAACAACAACAAATACTCTGAAACAGCTCAAGGCAACGAAAGAAAAGTAGTACAGTGACGACGAGAAATACTAGACAATGAGGCACAGTCACCGATTAATTAGTGAATGAATCGAAACTAAAATATTAACAAAAACAGTGGTAAAATGGTAAGACAATTAGCTAACGAAAAGACGCAATACATTCCTCAAAAGAGTTTTAATGATAAGTTTATGACAAAAAGACACACTAAAGACAAAAGAAAGAATAATTAAATATGGAAAAAAGAGAAAAGTTTGGAATAAAAGTGAAGGTCTACTGAACGCCACTCTTTCGTCCAAAAGCAGATTGGAATTGCAGGATCGGAACAATGTTCGGTAACACAAGCTAGCATTCGGATGTGTTCGAATGTCAAATTTCCAATCAAATTCAGATTTATAAAGTATCCGAGAATATTGGGATCATCGGAACCAAATACTATTGCAATGGATACATCATGAAATCGAACTAAATAGTAAAACATCCATTGAATTTGGCATCTAAAACTAAAGTATTCAGAAATAAATACTAACAGCAGTACTAAGGAAAATTCCTCTGAAAATTAAGAAATTACGATGTCGGGGTATTTAAAAATAGATTTAGATTCGTACCTCGCAAGCCGCCAGTGGCGTATGGCAGGAGGTGTATTGACGCATTACCTAATCTATCCTATTAAATTCTCTGATGATATTCGAAAAGAACAACCAGCAGTAACTATCGGTTTTAGCGATTATTTCTTTGTCACGCTTGGTCGACTCCTCTCGAACATCGCGCTCGTTGTTTACTGGAATGAAAATGTCTTTTACTTCGCCTAAAAATTCTGGACCGATGAATTATGACCGATACTACACAAAAAAAGGAAACTGTAAGCAGCGGAAGGATTAATCACTCCGAATTTCCTTGGTGATAGTTTTAGCTTGTCGAGTAAACGATTTGAATATATTGTAATATCTTATGAATACTTGAAAGGAGATTGAGGTGGACACTTTTTATGGAATTGTGTATAATGCAAGGGGCCTTTTCATAAATTTATTTGTGAAAATGTTGTTACAGCCTTCTTATGGTTCTGTAGGGGTCTACGAACGTCGGACAAAATTTATAGAAACTCGTGTGTGAGCTAATTTCTCTAACCCTCTGATATCAAAGATTTGCACTTCTGATAGAAGACGAGAAATTTAATGGTTTGGATTGAAAGAATCCAAATGCATATTAATTCTTAGTAATCGTACTATTTACTGGAACTGTAATAAAATAAAACTAGGATGTGGGACTAAGTATTTCGAATTTATATGAGTATTATATCGTAAGATTTTCTAACATGCTTAAGTTTCGAGGCCGAAGTAGTGGATTTTGATACTTCAGCTATTTCTAAATTTATGTCACTCAATTCCAAACTAATCTACAATGTACATTTTCAGAGCGGAGGGATATTCACAAGCTACGTTATATTCTACATTGTATGACAAAGTATATACTTGGAGTTTTACCTCACGCTTATTTCCTTGTTACTTTCTCTTGGATTTTGCTGGGCTAGTTTCCTGCGCCACTCATTTGCGAAGATCATGAAAGCATTTGGAGGCCTAGGGATCTTCTGCTGAGGAATCCTTCCTCTTGCTTGTGAGTTGGTGCTAGCTATAGTTGCTGCTGGAATGAATTCAAAGAAAATAATTACAGCTTTGACGAGTGTATCTCATTTCACCGAAAATCTTTTCGTTTATATTTATTTTGCCGTTTAAATTCACCGTTGTACTATTGTTTGCTTAAAAGTCAGTGGAAAGGAGAATTTCGTGCGAGCTTCGTTCGATTTGAGTTCAGTGAAGTATTCTTTCATCATTAGGTTTATTAATTATAGATTTTTAAGAAAGACATTTCCACGTTTATTCTTAAAATATAGATTTTTTAAACTTAAAATATATATTATGCATTATCAAAAAATTAAGGATTAATATTTTAGGTATTTAAATATGATAGATATCTTACGTCTGTTTCCAATAGCCTTAAAAATATCCATCCTTCTACAATGAGTATCTTGACAATTTCCTTGTTGAAGCTAAGTTTCTTATAATGCCACCTTATCCTTCCTCTTTCAAATTGTCACACTTCACGAACAATCCTCTTTTTGTCGAGGAATGAATGAATTTATTTTAATTAATTGTTGACTTACCCGTTCCTATGGATGTTCATAGTTGCGACAGGACATAAATTAATTATTCATTTAGTAATTGAAACTATCCGTTACCAGAATTGGTTGATTAAATAAGCTTACAGCTTCTTTACTTTGTAATTTTTAGCAATTATAGCTTGAATAAACGGTTTCCGACCCTGACATGTCATATTCCTAAGCTTACGTTTTCAAGCTTGCTTGATACATTGCTCCTTTTGGGATTTTCTTCTCATTTTTTTAATGTGAATACTAATATTTTAATACTTCGTATCAAGCCTCCTTTCTCCGATCATCGGAATATTTCTCTTTGCCGCAGAAATATTCATGAAAATTATTGACACGATGAAATTGTTTAGGGGAACATTCTTTTCCCCTGCAAATTCGTAGATATATTTCTCACGCTTTTTTCAGAGTGGCTGTCTACTATATCATTTTTGCCTTTTAGACATGTGAACGATATTTAGTGCAGGCTTCTTAAAAGGTTTTATGTAAACTTTAATTTTAGGTTGAAATTTCTACGTACTATTAATACGAAATTTGAATAATTTGTTGAAAATCCTGCTGAAACGAGGGTCATGTCGTTGGAAGTCCTAGGTGTAGAGTAAGATCTCTTTTGGCATTTAGCAATTTTCTGTCGATGCATCCGTGAGCGCTTTAGTATGCACATGAGCGAAAAGTTTGCACACGGCCGTTTACTCGCCCTTGTATTTCCCTTTATATGAATGGAACCTTAATAATCCGTCCCCATGAAAATTTCTTACTCCTGAGCGCCTTGTGCCGTTGCAGGTCCTGGTCTTATCTCCAGTGGGTCCTTCCGTATCCCCCGGGCCGGCCGAAGGGTGCAAATGCTTACTTGTACTTTACACCTGTCTCTGCGGAAGTATTTTTAAAAGTTCTTCAGTGGCTGAGGTCATATCTCACATACGAATCGAACAGCATTCACCAAAGGCGAACGCACCCCCCACTTAGATATCCTGGAGCCAACCATTCTCTGCTTCTCCTGAATATGCAATCGATAATTTTTAATAAACAAGAGGAAATATTGGATGCAACAAAATTTCCAAGAGATACATTTTTCGCCATTTGCAAAATAAAAAAGTTACCCTCGTAAATTTGGGGACCCCGAATGCTATAGTAGACATGAGACGAACCCCCTCTCGGGCGGCCCTGCGTAGCGGTCCACCCACAGACAGCTTTTACGTCTTTCTTCAGAGCATTTTGCCTCTGACGCTATCCCCATATCGCAAAGTTAGGCCAATACAGGAGGGCCTGTTGATATTGAAAGCATGGCAGGTGGTGACTGTGTTACCGGATCCACAAAAAAATAAATAAAATAATAAAGATATTTATAACTTTATCCTAGAATTTTGGCTTGTGAGATGAGAGAGATAGCTGATTTCAAGAGTCAATGCAATTGAGCTTAGGTGCTGAAGAAATATTCGTATCGTAGATCGAATTCGAAGTCGGCAAAAACACTATTCGTACGCATAATGACAAGCCTTCCATATTATTCCTGTAAGATAACATGGCTAATTAAGCGAACGATCATGATTAGTGACAGAGAGTCAAGAAAAGAAAGGTTCATTTGAAACTGTTACGATTGTTCTACTGTAATGGCGGATTGTAATTGTTGCTCGGACTAATCCTAAAGAGGGCGAGAATAGCGAATGCGAAGGAAAGTGTCAAACGAATGCAATTGAATTTCGCTGTACAGAACTTCTGAAAAATCGGAGCGCCATATTTTGGGGAAAGAAGGATTATATTTTGAGGTTTTCAATTCGGAAAAGCAGATTCTGCGCAATGATACGTCATTATAATATAGGTAAACCGAAATAAAACTATCCAATTTGCTCACAGGAGTCAAACAAGAAAATTGCTTCACCGCAGAGATACTTAGCAATATACTCTAATGAAAGATTCCCGCTAGCTTCAGATTCCACATAGCCGGAGATGTTGCAACGCCGCCACCTGCATCGCTATAACGGAGGAAGCGATCAGGCACAGGGGCATGATCGATAACAATGATAGTCTCTCGTCAGCAGCGCTGATTTGCCCGTCGAGGTGATGATTTTAAATAGTTCTGTCACATTTTCACCATATATGAAGGTATACAAATGTTTTATTTCATTCGCTCAGTAGCGAAGATATCCAGGTAACTTTCCGTAATATTTCAACCATTACCGATGAGTAGAAATTTTAACGAACGTTAGGCACGTTCCAGCGCAAATATGAGGCTTCACTGTTTTAAAGAATTCAAACATTTCAAATTATTTCGTCTTTTTTTTAT
>APVN02036983.1:0-10847 GCA_000376725.2 Ladona fulva
TTATTATTGTTATTATATGTACATAGGTTACAAGTAGGTAGACACCAGGTGGTAACTTGCCACAGCATTACAACATTGACGTAGTGATGTGATATTCATCGTCGTTGAACTATTGCATTCTGAAAATGCCTTCATAGTTAGAATTTCTGTTGAGGATCTTCGTACTTGGAATTCAACATTCCAACATACTGAAGAAGTATTTTGCCCCTCTTCTTCTCTCATTTTATCTTCATTCTCATTTCGCTTATACTGGAAGAACCGCGTTAACAGTTCAGCGAAGACATTCTCCACGCTTTGCTTGTCGTTTTTTTTTTCGCTCTGACATTCTGTTATGATAGCAGTCGCTTTTTATTTCAATATTTCCTCTTGTTTCCCTTTTTGGTGTTTGCTTTCTCCTCCGATACCATCTCTTCTGTTATTTCGCGGTGTTTGTTTTTGCGACTCATTCCCCGCGTTTCTCTTGTTTACTCAAAGTTTTCATGGCGACGGACCGCAGTAATTAATTTTGCGGGAAATTTGGAGTTCGCATTCGTGATTTATGCTCCAAACTAATTTTATCTCATTTTAATTACTCCAATGCATCGCTAAGTTCTTGGAATGATAAACATTTCTCTAAAATTTAGTATCTCTCATGCGTTAATTTCATTTGTGCGACAGACCTTTAACTGATCGGGGCTAATTGAAGTTCAACAGAATTATCCTATATCATTATATCCTATATATTATCATAACTCCGGATGGGATTCAGTGTTTTGTTTCGATGATCGTAGTGAGTAAATATCATTATTAGCATCGCTTCAACGAAATGGGTGAATATTGAAGGATGTTTAAGTTGTCCTACATAGATCCGTTGCCCTAGGCTTCGTTTTATCTGTTAAGTAATTTAGAAACGAATTTGTATCTATTTTATGCATTTCAAAATACTATAAATAGTGTATAACAAAGCATAAT
Source organism: Ladona fulva (assembly GCA_000376725.2). Taxonomy (NCBI): domain Eukaryota; kingdom Metazoa; phylum Arthropoda; class Insecta; order Odonata; family Libellulidae; genus Ladona; species Ladona fulva. The sequence goes on from APVN02036983.1 coordinate 952, forward strand.
TCCTTCTTTAAGCCACTTGAACGGTCATTTCTCAATCATTTCAGACTCCAAGACCATCCCCAGCTTAATAGTTTCATTCTTCATTCATAAAGTATATGTAACACTACAAAAGAAAAGCACGGATTACTTTTCTTAAGACAGAAGTGGTTTGGTGTTATTGGCTTTTGACGTCAAGATATGTCTGTTGTATTTGAGTTATTCTGTAGAACCCTTAAGATAAAATGTTTGCTCTCTAAATTACAAACATAAGTCTAAGTCGAAAAATTTCTAAAGTACTTTTATCTCTTATCTTATATTTGCTCTATAGTATCGTACCGTGGCTGCATTCTCAATACATATAAAACTCAGTGTTACATATTATAGATAAATCCGTTGATAACTAGAGCGGCAGTATTATTGTTCACATGACTCTAATTCTTTTCATTTAAGGTTTACGATCATTAGCTTATAGGTAACACCATGGTGTAAGCATAAACTTGCTATTTGGTAATATTCATTGAAATAATGATTTTTTATGGTAGATTAAGTAGAAAGAGCTGTAATTGATCAGATTTTACGAAGACTTATAAGATTATCTTCCAATTTTTTGTGATGATGATTTTATGTTTATTCTGATTTTTTTAGAAGTACGTATTTTTAATGTTTTTTTTATTTTTACTTTGCAGGTGAGTACCGAGAATCCATGTAGTCTTCCATTTCCTGTTGGTGAGTGGTATCCGTCTAGATCCTAATTTAATAATCTGTTTACTAGCAGGATTGTTATTCTTCGAATCGGTTTATTTTTTTACATTTCCGCCGCAAAAAGACGCTAGATCAGCTGGCGACGGTAACTTAAATAGCACTTAACTATAAACTCAAGTTATTTTACAAAAGTGTTACGCATTTAAAGTATTGAACCATAAACAAAGTCGCCAAGTATGACAATTTGCAAAGTGCTGTTAAATAGCTGTAATGAAGATAAAATTATACAGTATGTTGAAACCACGTACATAACTGGTCAATGTTGATTTTCATGCAAAATTGCTCAGGATATTTGATAGGTATTCATGGCTACTGTAGATGCACATGGGGTCGCGAAGTCCCCATTGTATGTCACCTAACAAGGCAATTACCTGTCCGTCTCCAGAGGCGGATTTATATACCTAGTAACTAAGCGCAATGGGCTCAAGGGCTTCTGAGGGCCTCATCCATATGGGAGGGCTCAGGAAGACGGTGTTTATAAACACTCAAGTAACGTACTTCAAAATATGTTTGTTTTTCGCTTCCATGAAGAATTTTGTATTTGTTGAGTAAGTCTTCATAATATATTTATAGAATATCCTCCCGGTATATTATGTCCCTCTGTAGTCCATCCATCATTCTTTGTAATTTAAGATATACTACGCATAGTAATTCAAAACTTGTTTGTTTTTTTTGTGTTGTGAAGCGTCTGATATATCAATAGAACTTTTGCTCATAATTCCTAGTGGGGGCCTTAATCTGAGATTTTCGCCTAAGGTCTTTAATAGCTTTAATCCTCTCACATTGTATTATCGTCTAACTCCTTCGTGAAGATAATTTATTCATTAATGAAACAATTTTTAAAACAAAATCCTCAAAGACTTCTGCAGGAAGAAATTCCACCCCTCGATTGCTTCATTAAAATTTTTTTTTGCAATTATCGGTTTTGTATCTCACTTGTTATTAGAAAATTTCAGAAAACGTTACATTCATCTACATCTACATCAATACCCTACAAGCCGCCTTTCGGCGTGTGGCAGGGGGTGTTAACACCGGATGCTCGCGCTATTTCCTTATTTTGTTATTATCGCGTATCGTTCGCGGAAAGAAAGAGTCCCTAAAACGACTTGTCCTAGCATCTATTTCCCTTATCTTGCGCTCATTATCAGATCGGCCAAAGTANGTGATATTCATCGTCGTTGAACTATTGCATTCTGAAAATGCCTTCATAGTTAGAATTTCTGTTGAGGATCTTCGTACTTGGAATTCAACATTCCAACATACTGAAGAAGTATTTTGCCCCTCTTCTTCTCTCATTTTATCTTCATTCTCATTTCGCTTATACTGGAAGAACCGCGTTAACAGTTCAGCGAAGACATTCTCCACGCTTTGCTTGTCGTTTTTTTTTTCGCTCTGACATTCTGTTATGATAGCAGTCGCTTTTTATTTCAATATTTCCTCTTGTTTCCCTTTTTGGTGTTTGCTTTCTCCTCCGATACCATCTCTTCTGTTATTTCGCGGTGTTTGTTTTTGCGACTCATTCCCCGCGTTTCTCTTGTTTACTCAAAGTTTTCATGGCGACGGACCGCAGTAATTAATTTTGCGGGAAATTTGGAGTTCGCATTCGTGATTTATGCTCCAAACTAATTTTATCTCATTTTAATTACTCCAATGCATCGCTAAGTTCTTGGAATGATAAACATTTCTCTAAAATTTAGTATCTCTCATGCGTTAATTTCATTTGTGCGACAGACCTTTAACTGATCGGGGCTAATTGAAGTTCAACAGAATTATCCTATATCATTATATCCTATATATTATCATAACTCCGGATGGGATTCAGTGTTTTGTTTCGATGATCGTAGTGAGTAAATATCATTATTAGCATCGCTTCAACGAAATGGGTGAATATTGAAGGATGTTTAAGTTGTCCTACATAGATCCGTTGCCCTAGGCTTCGTTTTATCTGTTAAGTAATTTAGAAACGAATTTGTATCTATTTTATGCATTTCAAAATACTATAAATAGTGTATAACAAAGCATAATTCCTTCTTTAAGCCACTTGAACGGTCATTTCTCAATCATTTCAGACTCCAAGACCATCCCTAGCTTAATAGTTTCATTCTTCATTCATAAAGTATATGTAACACTACAAAAGAAAAGCACGGATTACTTTTCTTAAGACAGAAGTGGTTTGGTGTTATTGGCTTTTGACGTCAAGATATGTCTGTTGTATTTGAGTTATTCTGTAGAACCCTTAAGATAAAATGTTTGCTCTCTAAATTACAAACATAAGTCTAAGTCGAAAAATTTCTAAAGTACTTTTATCTCTTATCTTATATTTGCTCTATAGTATCGTACCGTGGCTGCATTCTCAATACATATAAAACTCAGTGTTACATATTATAGATAAATCCGTTGATAACTAGAGCGGCAGTATTATTGTTCACATGACTCTAATTCTTTTCATTTAAGGTTTACGATCATTAGCTTATAGGTAACACCATGGTGTAAGCATAAACTTGCTATTTGGTAATATTCATTGAAATAATGATTTTTTATGGTAGATTAAGTAGAAAGAGCTGTAATTGATCAGATTTTACGAAGACTTATAAGATTATCTTCCAATTTTTTGTGATGATGATTTTATGTTTATTCTGATTTTTTTAGAAGTACGTATTTTTAATGTTTTTTTTATTTTTACTTTGCAGGTGAGTACCGAGAATCCATGTAGTCTTCCATTTCCTGTTGGTGAGTGGTATCCGTCTAGATCCTAATTTAATAATCTGTTTACTAGCAGGATTGTTATTCTTCGAATCGGTTTATTTTTTTACATTTCCGCCGCAAAAAGACGCTAGATCAGCTGGCGACGGTAACTTAAATAGCACTTAACTATAAACTCAAGTTATTTTACAAAAGTGTTACGCATTTAAAGTATTGAACCATAAACAAAGTCGCCAAGTATGACAATTTGCAAAGTGCTGTTAAATAGCTGTAATGAAGATAAAATTATACAGTATGTTGAAACCACGTACATAACTGGTCAATGTTGATTTTCATGCAAAATTGCTCAGGATATTTGATAGGTATTCATGGCTACTGTAGATGCACATGGGGTCGCGAAGTCCCCATTGTATGTCACCTAACAAGGCAATTACCTGTCCGTCTCCAGAGGCGGATTTATATACCTAGTAACTAAGCGCAATGGGCTCAAGGGCTTCTGAGGGCCTCATCCATATGGGAGGGCTCAGGAAGACGGTGTTTATAAACACTCAAGTAACGTACTTCAAAATATGTTTGTTTTTCGCTTCCATGAAGAATTTTGTATTTGTTGAGTAAGTCTTCATAATATATTTATAGAATATCCTCCCGGTATATTATGTCCCTCTGTAGTCCATCCATCATTCTTTGTAATTTAAGATATACTACGCATAGTAATTCAAAACTTGTTTGTTTTTTTTGTGTTGTGAAGCGTCTGATATATCAATAGAACTTTTGCTCATAATTCCTAGTGGGGGCCTTAATCTGAGATTTTCGCCTAAGGTCTTTAATAGCTTTAATCCTCTCACATTGTATTATCGTCTAACTCCTTCGTGAAGATAATTTATTCATTAATGAAACAATTTTTAAAACAAAATCCTCAAAGACTTCTGCAGGAAGAAATTCCACCCCTCGATTGCTTCATTAAAATTTTTTTTTGCAATTATCGGTTTTGTATCTCACTTGTTATTAGAAAATTTCAGAAAACGTTACATTCATCTACATCTACATCAATACCCTACAAGCCGCCTTTCGGCGTGTGGCAGGGGGTGTTAACACCGGATGCTCGCGCTATTTCCTTATTTTGTTATTATCGCGTATAGTTTGCGGAAAGAAAGAGTCCCTAAAACGACTTGTCCCAGCATCTATTTCCCTTATCTTGCGCTCATTATCAGCTACATCTTTTCATTTAGAAGAAATTCGAGGAAAAAAGAAACTTATGTAAGGAGGTCTATTTCGTAATTCGTTCACGTTTTCTTGGTTCTTCAAGCGTTCAGCCCATTGTCGTCGTTGTCAAGCGAAAGGCACGATGCACGCCTTTGCTTCATTCAAAACGAGAGAGAGTATACATTTTAATAATATTTTTCTTATTTCCTCCTTTGTTGAGTCGAATCCAATTTCTTCTAGGAGCGGGACTCATTGTTTGTCATCCTTTTTTGTCGGCCGCTATTTTTTCATGCCCTTTTGCTGAAGATGGCTCTAGTAGCTCTTTTCGCGGCCGCACCCCTCTTTTGTTTTCTGCCCAACGCTTCTTCCCACTCTCTGAATCAATTGCTTGACTCTCCTTCGAAAGGTTTACTCAACCTGGGGGCGAACGAATCGATTTGGGTCGCCTCAACTTTTCCCGTCTCAAATTTAATAATCTGACACACCTTTTGCAATGCGCTAATGCGCATCATTGGTGGATCCAGTATGGAGTCCATGCAGCTGAAGTTACAGACAATTGCGAGATCAGGATTTTAAATTAATTTCTACAAATACAACTGTATATTGTAGCCGGTGCATCCGCTAATGTATATGAGAAATATTGAGTAATGGGAGAAATTCACCGTTGAGCACCGTTTTATCGTTGAATGAACGAAGCTTTTTGGTATTGAGTAGGAAAAGTATAAAAGTAATAGTATTGGACAAGTGAATCACCACGATCAAACCTTTCTTAACACTTTCTTTCAAATAATATGAAAACAATGCTTGACTTTGGTGGTATTGATTCTATACCACTAATACCGATTATATTTGCTTTGACTCCTTCCTTACTACCTTCTAAATCTCTGTTAAGGGCTATATGTTAGAAGATACTTGATAGTCCCAATCTCGCCCGAATAAAGTCGTAATATTATTATCATTATCATTAATATTTTGTATTTCTCAGCACAAAGGCTAGGAAACATTCACCTATCCTGGATCCTAAGCAGCAGAGGGGTTAGACTCATCTGTTGTTTTATTTATTTTTATTTACAAAATTTAGCTGCAGTTAGACAAGTCTGGTGGCAACTTAATCAAAAAACAATATACACCTATTTAAGAATTCAAACAGTACACAACAGCATGACTTTTCTGAACAACATTATAAATATTCCGGAATAACACCACACTATTTACAAACAGCATTTAGAAACCGCTCTATTTACAAACAGTATTCATAAACAATAACGGAAATCTCAAAACTACAACAAGACTGAATTTACACAGCACCCCCTGATATCCCTACTAATCCATATACATCACGTAGTTCCTATAATTACATTTACTAAATTCCAGAGTCACGGTTTACAATCCGTTTCAAGACCACGTATCACTTCATCAGTTTTTATATCACATTTACGTATACAAAAGTAATTTAAAATCTTTACACATTTACTCCACTTAAATACATAAATTACAGCATCTCCCTCTAAACTCCTTTCTATAATAGTCATTTCAGAATCTTCTTACAATGGAGCGAATACTAATTACAATGTTTTTTTGTGGTTGAGCAATTATTTAATGTTCTACTCCAGTTGCTTGTAGGCTTTTACGTACATTTTTATGTATGACACAGGCAGCTGAAATTATGATTAGGGCAATTTTGGCAGAGCTTAGGTTCCAGACTTCTTTTATCTCTTCAGCGAAGGATATATATTTCTGTATTTTTTCGTTGTTTTGCGTCTATATTTCCTGTGTTTGGAATGGAGATGTCTATTAGATGTGACAATTTTTCTTTTTTTATATGAAGAGTTATTTCCGGTCTATTATTGGGGCGAACGAATCGATTTGGGTCGCCTCAACTTTTCCCGTCTCAAATTTAATAATCTGACACACCTTTTGCAATGCGCTAATGCGCATCATTGGTGGATCCAGTATGGAGTCCATGCAGCTGAAGTTACAGACAATTGCGAGATCAGGATTTTAAATTAATTTCTACAAATACAACTGTATATTGTAGCCGGTGCATCCGCTAATGTATATGAGAAATATTGAGTAATGGGAGAAATTCACCGTTGAGCACCGTTTTATCGTTGAATGAACGAAGCTTTTTGGTATTGAGTAGGAAAAGTATAAAAGTAATAGTATTGGACAAGTGAATCACCACGATCAAACCTTTCTTAACACTTTCTTTCAAATAATATGAAAACAATGCTTGACTTTGGTGGTATTGATTCTATACCACTAATACCGATTATATTTGCTTTGNTTGCCTTTTTTGAGGGGCAAAACGGGAGAGGAATATCTACCACCGCGTAAATCTTAGTTTTCGTAAGTCGGGGTATTACTGTATAACATTTCTCTGCTGTTCTGTTATTATTCCGGAAAAAGTGTTCCGCTATGATCTTGGTATGTCTACCCCATAAAAATCCAGTCCTCGAGAAGGTTGATTTTTACATACGTTGTTTCATTAATTTATACCGCAAATACTTTTCGGTCTTAAAGATTATGGTTTCAGTGACATAAATTATACATAAGTATGGCAGAGGTAGAGTTATACGTATATAATACTATTCGTGTCAGTCATATTACTTACTACTTTGCTTGAATTCCTTTGCCATTTAAAAGAGTTTGAGGGATCTCAAAGACCAAGCGATGCAAGATTCAACTACTTAGAACTTAATATAATTTTTACGTTAAATAGGAAAACAGGTTTTTATTTGTAATATGGTAACTTATTCTATATAATTATCTATTGTTTTATTGTAATTATTGTGCCATTTAAAAGATCTGTAATGTCCACTGGAGGTTTTTGGAGGGGTTTTCCTCCCGTCTTTGGGCAAATGCTGGGCATATTACAGCAGTTTTCTTTTATTCCCCTGACCGTTGCCACCTGGTATATATACCAAATTGCAACGATAATCTAAATAAATATGGAAAGAGTTTTTTTCTTGTTTTTATTGTATAAATAGAAAATTTTAAATTTTATCGTTCGAAGCAATTACAATGCATAAATAAAATTAATCATTTATTTTAATAATATCTGTTAAAAACATACAACGAACTAAGCGGACATAAGAATTCTATACTATTTAAGGCAACAATTGAGATAACTGTGGCATTCATTTTAGCATTCGTAAAGGTTGAGCTCGTCACGTTATAGAAACATAAATAATTTAAATTAAAAACTGATATTGCCTCAAAGTGACGTTGTAAATTTTTATCCTCCTCTCTCTAATTTCGATCTCATATTTACTTTCAAAATGAGTTGATTTTTAGTAGATGATATCACATCCACCATCAGATGTAAATGCATACAGCGAAAATACTAAATCTCTGCTCTAACGAATGGGATTTACATGGAAATAGAAAAGTTTACAAATTTAAAACAAATTTTCTTCCTTGAAATAATGATAATGAATCGTCTTTATTTGGGCAAGATTGAGGCTGAAAGCTTCCACCTTATCCATTATTATGGAGATTCCGCGATCAGTTTAAGTTAATTGTAATTTAATTCTCCCTAACGACTCTCTCGCATCAATCGAAGCCTTATATTTCCATCCCAGTTCATCATGTTGTTCAGCTACCAACCTGTTTCCATGGCATCCAAAGCCTCTTTAGCGAGCGCGATACAATCGGCGAGTCGTGTATACCGCCAAGCGAACTTGAACGAGCTGAATGCTCAAAGGGCTTTAATATTTCCGCCGTGCTTTCGGTTCACTTTATCCCTCGAGGAATCTCGCGGCCAAAGAGAATGCGAGAGGAGCTCAATTCTCCAGTATGCGGTGGGACATCATTTGCGCAACGCTTGCTTTTCTATCGTAGTACTTCCCTATGCAGCATATACATGTAATCGCCAACTTACTACACTTTATTTTCCATTTATTCTTCTTGGGGAAGGTAAAATTTATTTACCAATTATTTCTGACGTTCTTTTGAAATTATTTAATTTGGTTTCTATGGAAATTTTCTCTCATAAATAATAAGCACTCCAGTAAAATAATTGTTTTGAATTATCTCTAGCGTTTGCCATAATTTCGTTGCATTTTCGTCTCGCAGCGTATATTTTCATATTTTGCTAGGTTGAAACTTATATAATCAAGGAAGGAAACTTTTTTGTTGCTAAGGTGGTATTTACGTTCAAAATGCTTTCGGATGAAACTAAAAATAGATTTAGAAACATTTTTCACTCATTAATGCTTATTGATTCGGCAGAATTTATCTTTCCTAAAAGCTTTAATTTGATTTCGAAAGTATCGATGCTTTAGATGGCAAAAGTAACATTAACCCGCTATGAAATTTCAGGCTCCATTTAATTACTTTCTTCTGAACTTGAAAACATTTTTGGTGAACTGCTGAACTGAAAACTGAACTCAAAGCATCGCTTGTGATCTTAATTCCAATATGAATAAACACAGTCTTTCTCGTGGAAAATTTTTTCTCCTTTTACCGTTTTATTCAGCCCACTATTCGAAAAAAAATAAGCAAATCGTTTCCTGGAAATCTCCTCGGTAAATAATCGTTAGATCGTAGTTCAAAATAAATGTCTTTTTCTGTTTTAATCTTCGCCAGTTCCTGTTCATCAATCAGAGCCAAGTACATGACCATAAAGTTGGGAAAATTTGGACCGTTTACGATGGAAGTACCTTATGGTGCTGCTTTCCAATTCGACAGAGCTCTTAGTAAAATTTATTAGTAGGCGAGGAAAATGTTTTTCAAGGGAAATAGCAGGAAACGAGATGATATCTTGATTAAGAACACTGTTTTCCACTTAGTGTCGTTTCACTACGAGCAGGATTATTGGATTACCTTATCTGATACAGTGATGCCTCGAAGCTATGCGGTAGGTGGGACCAACGAAAAATCTTGTATCTCAAACTCGCGAAAGTTGGGGTGCGACATTGCATATAAATACATTTAAATGTTTTAAATTAGAACCAAGGACTAACAAAAAATTTGAAGAAAAATAGTTACACTTACAGTTCCCTTTAACAAATATACAGTAGTTTAATTCTTATTATATTGTACACATTAATACAAAATTTCGAAAAATCAATAAGTTTTGGGATTAAAGGAAAGGAAGGTGTCATAGTAGATTGAAAACCTATGGAAAATCCCAAAGGAATAACAAGTGTGAAAAATAGGGACTGGGACTCGAACCTGGGTTTATCCTTTCCTTTCTATTTTTCCTTAATCCTTTCCTTTAATCCTTGTGATTTCCTTGGGGGAAA
>KZ310643.1:7858-27868 GCA_000376725.2 Ladona fulva
CCTCTTTGACACACGACTGACTGCCTCTAAGAACGCGGTTACATAGCCTCAATGTCCTATCGGCTGACCCCACTATATCTCGTATATGCGTATTAAATGATAAATTATTACTGAAAACGACCCCTAAATATTTGTATTGACTCACGAATTCTAACGTTGAGCCGCTAATGTGATAGGGAGTAAGGCTCACGCTTCTGATCGGAGAGCGGGTCTTACTCATTGCTACACATTTCTCTACGTTTAAACTGAGCTGCCAATCTTGTCTAACCTAAAAAATCTTGTCCAATTTTCCTCCAATACCTAAAAACGATTGTTTACGCAGTTGGCTTTTCAACGTGACGCAGCAGCTCCTTCAGAATTGATGACGTCGCCGTCTCCAGCCAATGGGAGAGCGCCACTTCCTGGGAATTCAAGGTAGACGATGACGGAGGTTTTCGTTGTCAGAGGAATGTTAAATACATAATGTAAATATTAACATGATTTTCAACAACTTACCAGTGAAGAGGTTCGCAGAGTGACGCATAAATCGACGGCTTCTTTCTTTGACAGGTCGTTAATCCAGCTTGTTTTGACTGCCTTCTCCATTTAATCTTTTTTAAGTCGACAACCACGCGCTGCTACCATTTGTGTGCTGTGGCTCGTACTCCACCGGTCGGTCGACAGCAAAAAGCCCCGCGCACGTTTCCTACCCCGTCTTTATACCCTAGTACTGTAGGAGGGGAAGACCACGGTCAGTCAAATCGGGCCAAGTATGCTCGGAGTATGGGATTCCGGGCATACACGGCTCAGGTAATCCGCTAGATTCTCGTCAGACGGTACATAACGCCATACAGCGGAGGGCAGCTCCGTCTGTATGAAGGACACCCGATTAGCGACGAAAGTTCTCCAGGAACTGGGATGTTTCCGCAGCCAGGCGAGAGAAACTTGACTATCTGACCAAGCGAAAACAGGCAGCGACGAGAAGGCGTTAATTTTTCGCAGATAGGTGACTAAGCGAACTAGGAGTGCAGCTCCGCAAAGTTCCAACTTAGTTATTGTAATGGTTCCACCAGGAGCCACCTTAGATCTGGCTGCAAGAAGAGACGCCAGACGCCAGAAAGTTGAACGTTCAATGCCGTGCCAGCCTCACTGGCACTCGACAGGGAATATGCGTTCGCTGGCAAATGAAGAAGCTGCGCCACAGTTATGAAAAACGCCTCCAAGCCATTGCCCAGCAGAGCCCGAACTCGGGTTTCGACCCCATGTGATTAGCACCCGAGTCGTTGCGAGAAGAATATTTGGAGCAGCCATGGTGCTACCCTCAGATCCCACACGTGGGGAGGATGAATTTAAAATAATTTTACCCCGCAAGCCGCCGATTGGCAAATGGTAGGGAGTGTATCAACACCAAATATTCGTACCTAATCTATCCTGTTAGCCTCTCTAATGCTCCGAGGAAAAAACGACCAGAAGTAGCTATCTGTTCTAGCGATTATCTCCTTATATCGCTTGGTCGATGCCTCTCGTAGATCGCGTTCGTTTTGAATTGGAATTATGATGTCTTCGACCTCGTCTGAAAATTCTGGACTGATGAATTTATCGAACAGCTCTCGTCTGTATTCTAATCTTCTATCCTGTATTGAACTCCACCCGAGGGATTTTATCATAGCCGTAACGCTGCTATCGAATCTGAAATCTGCGCTAACGAAACGTGCCGCTCTACGTTGAACCATCTCTAAATCTGAGACTAGATTTACTTCACTTGGATCCCACACTGCGCTGCAGTATTCGAGATTGGGTCTAACCAAAGAAAAATAAGCAATTTCTTTGACTCTTGACTGTCTATGTCTATGTCTATGTTTCTACCCTGCAAGCCGCCTTTCGGCGTGTGGCAGGGNTGGGAGGAGGGAGATAGGTCGGTGGTTTTGAGGTAGGGTAGGGTCCTTATTAGGCTTGGGGAAGAGGATTATCTGAGCTAGTTTCCAAGAGGTTGGAAAGTGTGAGATGTTTAGGCATGCGTTGAATAGGTCGGTAAGAAGGGTTAGGAAATATGGGAATCGGGTGGCAAGTTTGAGCATGTGATTTGTAATTCCATCATGGCCAGGTGCTTTGCGGTTTTTGGTGCTGTTAATTAATGATTTGATTTCGGATGGGAGGATGGGTTTGGGCTCGGAAATGGGAGTGAATTTTAATGCGGAGCTACTATGGATTATGTTGTGGTCTTGTTTGAAGAGTGGTGGGGATGACATGACTGATTGCAGATGCTTGGCGAAAATGTTGGTTTTGATGCGAGGGTCGCTGATGAGTGTATTTTTATAGAGCAGAGGAGGGGAGGTCTTGTTAGTGGAGGATAGGGATTTGGTCATCCGCCAGAGGCTATTGTCTTCAAAATTGAGAGAAGACAATTTGTCATTCCAGATATTATTTCGTAAGGTCTTTATTTCTTTTCTAATTGCATTTTTGTCAGTTGATATAGCATTTTATCCCTAGGATCCTTGAATGTGAGGTATTGTCGTCTGTGGCGGTTTCGTTGGGGGATAAGATCTAGAATGGGTTTGGGTAGTTTGGGGTTGGGGTAATTATGCTTGGGAGATGTTTTAGAAGAGTGAATTTTGGCTGAAGTAAAGAGATCGGATATTATTTTGGTTTGGGCATCGACGTGTACTGGGGTGATTTCTTGTAAGAGTGGAATGTGATGAATATGATTTTGAAGGAATTCATGGAATCTGGTACAGTTAATTTTGGTTGTTGAGTGAATAGGCGATGAAGTGGGAGCGTGGTCCAGCTTGAAAATTAGCGGAAGGTGGTCTGAGTCAAATTCGTAGATGGTCTGTATGGAAATAGGATGATTGTAGTTTGTGGTTATGAGAAAATCAAGTAGGTCGGCTGAGGTGGCGTGATGGATATGTGTAGGTTGGTTAGGGGAGTGAAAGGAGATGTTATGGAAGTCTGCATTTAGGTTATCGATAATATGGAGTAGGTCTGTACCATTGGGATTTGTGGCTTTGCTGCCCCAGGCGATATGCTTGCTATTCCAATCGCCTGCAAACAGGTTCTTGCCGGGAAGCTGGAGCAGTTTTAACAGGTCGTTTTGAAAGGCGACCCCTGTGTATTTGCGTCTTGGGGGAATGTAAATACTAAAGATATTAATGGTTTCTTTATTACATATAATGCTGACACCAACGTATTCAATAACATTTAGAATAATTCTAGGTAAGACGTTAAAAGCTATTTTATCGCTGATTGCGATGGCGACCCCACCTCCTCGTGTAGGTCTGTCATTTCTGATAATTTTGTAATTTGGGATAAATAGGTTTTTATTTTTAGACAGGAAAGTTTCCTGAAGAAGGCAGATATTGATATTCCACTCATTTAGGAATTCGATCAGCTCAGTTAATTTATCCGTTATCCCATGTCAATTCCAGCTTAATATGCTAGTACTAACAGCCATAGATTTTCATAATTTCTTGTAATATAAAAAGTTTTTTTTCTTGCAGGGTGTGGAGGGATTTGATTTGGTTGATTATACTTATGGTCCATGGGATTAAATCATCAGGATCTTGGGGTTGGTCGGGTGGGGCGGAGGTTGGTGGTTGTTGGGGGTTAGTGGGTTTGGAGGATAAAGCTGCTTGACGGTAGGAGGGGGTGGGTAGAGGAGAGAAATTAGAGTTGTTATTTGATGGGGAGGGAATAATTTTATTTCTGTGGAGAATGGTTTGTTTTGCTGAGATGAAGGCTTTGCAGCCTCGATAATTAGCGGGATGGTTTAAATTGCAATTAAAACATTTCGGATCATCTTCTTTGGATTTTTTGCAATCATTAGAATCGTGGGGACCACCACATTTGACACAATTAGCTGGCATGTTACAAAAGTTTTTAGTATGGCCGATGTGTTGGCATTTATGACACTGTACGGGCTGCTTGGGTTTTATATAGTCAGTGATAGAAACGCGTAGATGAAACATTTGATTGATATTCTTCATGATTTCGGGATTGTCAAGATGCTGAGTGGTTACCTTGAATAGAGGACAAGATCTCTTTTCTCCTATTTTGACTCCTTGCATCTGTTCGGAGGCAGTGGGGCGAGTAGTAAAGATTTGACTAACGCTAATTACTGGAATGTTTTTAGCTAAAAGCTCGCGCTTAATTCTTTTGCATTCGGTATTAGCAGGGAGGTTTCGCACTACATAATCGCAGTTCTTTTTGCTTCGTATTTGATAAGTAAAAAACTCACATTGAATACTTTTGAGATAAGAAATACATTTAAATTAATCTTCTACAGTCTGATTTTTGACTAGGATAGTGGTTGCTCCAGCCATTTGGCATACTAGAGGAAGGTTGGTATTGGCTATAATGCCTTTAAGGGAATTAGGCCAGGATTTGGTGAAGTATATCTTGATGGAGGGGATTTTGGTTTTTGTGGGCTGGGGGTTAGGCTGGGAAGGAGCTGATGAAGAGGGTAGATAATCATTTCGGATAGGATCAAATCGGTTTTTGGTAGGGATAGGTTCGGAGGAAGTAGGTTTGTCTATTGTACTAAATTTACGCTTATGAGATATAGTCTTAAAACCGATAGTATTAACAATTTGGGAGCCACTAATATCATCAGGATCTACGGTCGCAGAAGTGGTAGAAAGACTGCTATGACCACTCACCAGTTTTCTGCGCAGTAGTGTAGCCCATTGGTCGTCCGTGTAGAGTTCCCGGAGCAGGGCCATTCCTTCTAGTAATTCACTCATTGCAGCTTCAGGGTCTGTTTGTTTATTGATGTATTCAGCGATAGGGTTGGCTGGGCGATACTCCACTTCCATGGTTGCAGACGATGAGCTCGAGCCGGCGACATCCATGGTGATGGGTATGATGCGGCAAGGGTGCTGAGTTGAAGCACTCCCCGGGGGGAGGCGCTCATGGTGTGGTCAGTTCGGAGAGAATGAAATGCTGTTCGGTGGCAGTTCGGTGGCGAAAAAACGGCCCTTTTCGGGGCCACCTGCGGGCCTCAGTAGCTACATAACAGATGGAATATATGAGAAATGACTTACCATTCCATTATCAGCAATATTTTTGTATATATATGCAAAGTGTCAGGTATGTATCTCAAAAAATGGCATTTTGGACTTTTGTCCGGCTTTTTCCGATTTCAGCCCACTGTGCGACGGCACGTTTCCGTTGCGCTTTTTTTAATTTGGTGCACTTTTTGAATTGAATTATTCTTGAAACTATAGCAATAGTAAAAAGCGAAGATAAAACACGTATATACATTGATGTAGGAACTGTAAGACGCCGTAAATACCCAGCAGCGTATGACAGGGTGTGTATATGTCTTACCAAACCTATCGTATATTAGAGCCATTTTCCCATAAGAATGCATTGAGCGCATTTTCAAAAATTCGTTTAACGTAGTTAGCATGAAGATAGAACGTTGAAATTTGCGGAATCGTTACAAAATGATTTCATCTTCCGTTTATTACAAGTGCTTTATACCTAATGGCCGCAGGTTTGATGCTAGGTAAATTCTTAGTGCAAAAGTTTCAGGAAATCATTTAGGGTATTTCTAGGTAAATAGAACGTTGAAATTCACGTCATCGATAGAAACAAAACACATCTATAGTATGCCTAAAGCTTTTTACCCTGAATGTCCTAAGTTTAATGCTATGGCAGTTCGTATGTCAGAAGTTCATGAATTCATTTAGGGTATTATCCGCTAAGATAGAAACTTTCAATTCACAGTGTTCTTAGAATAGATGATTGTCTATCGTATGCCGTAAAGCTTTTTGCGTTAAAGGCCCAGGTTCGATCTTAGGACCATTCGAACGACCGAATTTTCAAAAATTAGTTACGGTATTTCCCGGTCAGGTAGAAGCTTGAAATTCGCTACATCTATAGAAGATAGGGATTTCTGAATTCATGAACTTAAGACAGAAAAACTGCCGAAGCATCGAACTACGGACCCTCAGGGTAAAAACCTCTAGGTACACTATGGAGGTGTTGGCTCTCTATCAACGACGTGAATTAGAACGTTCTATCTTACCAAGAAATACCCGAAATGATTTCTTGAATGTTTTGCAATAATAATTTACCTACCATCGAACCTGGGGCCATTAGGTATAAATCTTTTACAACAAACAAAGATAAAATATTTTTCTAACAATTCCCTAAATTTCAACGTTCTATCTTTACGCTAAGTACGCTAAATGAATTTTTGAAAATGCGCTCAATGCAGTTAATTGGGAAAATGGTGGTTTTTGGGGCCTCCTAGAATCGAACAAATGATGCGTAGAATGGAAGTCCGCTTTTTTCCTAGCTGTCCAAGCCCGGGACTTTACGGCAAAAATATCGGCGGCTCCGTAAGGCACTTTCTTCTGCGTCGCCTTTAGTATCCTATATGTATATCTCTTTATATAGACGCTTCTCCGGATATATGTATATACGAGTAAAAGTTGCTTGCATACTGCAAGCTTAATGTAAGAGATATTAACTAAGGCATAGTACACCTCCTGCAGCACTCCGCCATCCATACACCGAGTTCCATGCACCAACTACAATAACGTTAACGAATTATTCAAAATACGTCCATACGAGTTGTCCTAGCATTGCACCTGGGTCCATTGGGACAAATATCCTTACGGCATACGATAGTACTCCCTATCTTCTGTAGATGTAGCGAATTTCAACCTTCTACCTGCCCGGGAAATACCGTTACGAATTTTTGAATATTCGGTAGTTTGAATGGTCCTGGGATCGAACTTGGGCATTTATGGCAAAGACCTTTACAGCATACGATAGAGAATCATCTATTCTAACAACTCTGTAAATTGCAAGTTTCTATCTTAACGGAAAATACCCTAAATGAATTCATGAACTTCAGACAGAAAAACTGCCCTAGCATCGAACTAAGGACCCTCAGGGTAAAAACCTCTAGGTATACTATAGAGGTGTTTGCGCTCTATCGATGACGTGAATTTGAACGTTCTATCTTACCTAGAAATACCCGAAATGATTTCTTGAAAGTTTTGCACTAAGAATTTACCTAGCATCGAACCTGGGGCCATCAGGGATAAATCTTTTGCGGCAAACGGAAGATAAAAAAATTTTCTAACGATTCCGTAAATTTCAACGTTCTATCTTTACGCTAAGTACGCGAAATGAATTTTTGAAAATGCGCTCAATGCATTCTTATGGGAAAGTGGCCGTTTTTGGGGCCCCCTAGAATCGAACCCATGATGCGTAGAATGGAAGTCCGCTTTTTTCCTAGATGTCCAAACCCGGGACTTTACGGCAAAAAAATCGGCGGCTCTATGAGGCAACTCCTTCTGCCTCATCTTTAGTATCCTATATGTATATATATATCCGGAGAAGCGTCTATATAAAGAGACGAGTAAAAGCAGCTTGCCTACCGCAAGCCTAATCTAAGATAGAATAACTAAGGCATTGTACACCTCCTGCAACACACCACCTGCCATACAACGAGTGCCACTCACAAACTACATACCCTAAACGAATTTATCAAAATACGTCCATATAAATTGTCCTAGCATCGAACCTGGGTCTATTAGGACAGATATCCTTACGGAATACGATAGAAATCCCTATCTTCTATAGATGTAGCGAATTTCAACCTTCTACTATCCCGGGAAATGCCGTTACGATTTTTTGAAAATTTGGTCATTCGAATGGTCCTAGGATCAAACCTGGGCTTTTAAGGCAGAAAGCTTTACAACATACGATAGACAATCGTCTATTATAACAGCACCGTGAATAGCAAGTTTCTATCTTATGGAAAATACCCTAAATGTAATCATGAACTTCAGACATACGAACTGCCCTGGCACCGAACTAAGGACCCCCAGGGTAAAAACCTTTACGTATACTATAGAGGCGTTTGATCTCTATCGATGACGTGAATTTCAACGTTCTAGTTTACCTAAAAATACCCTAATTGTGAGGTACTAAACAACTTCAACACCGGCCACTCCAAGTCCACTTACTTGTAGGATTCTTCTTGAAATATGTGTTTGTTATGTACATATTGGTGCACTCTGCAAACTCTACCAGGCGGTGACCTCGTTCATTTCTCTGTCCTAGTCCATGTTTTCCTGTGACAGCATCATCTGCTTCCTGCTGACNCATTAACGAAGCCGTTGTCTACATTGAAGCATTTCCGGTAATGCTGATTAAGTAAGTTCGCTTTTTCGATCGATTCTTTAATAGCGATTCCCTCCTCATTGATTAGGCTGGGGACGGAAGACTGACCTCCACGAGTTTCACGCACATATGACCAAAATTCTTTCTGATCGCCCCCTAATGACTCTAATAAGGTTTTAGATCTATATTCCTGAAATTCGTTTCGAGCTCCTTTTCGAGTTTCTTCAAAAGGGAATGAATAAACCTTTGCTTCCTATGCATTGATCTTCGCTTAGGCTTCGTCCAGCGTGGATCCTTACGCTCGCGCATGCTCTTAGTCGGTACGTTTTTAGCTAAACCATCTTTACACTTGCTAAATACATATATTTCCCTTGGCAGCTTAAGAGATTTGACTATAGTTGTTTTCATCTCAGCCAGTATCAAGTCATGATCTGAAATTCCGCCATCTATAACGATATGTGTGTATAGGAGGTGGCTAATAAATCCAGAATGTTTCCTAGACCTGCACGATTCGTCTGGGTAATATTTATGTTAACTTGCTCTAGACCGTGTAATAAGAAAGTATCTATTAATTTCAGAGATATTTTTTTCTCTCTACTAAAGTTCGAATAAGTTACATTCTCCCAATCAATGTTAGGAAAGTTAAAATCTCCTCCTACGGCGATGATAGGATCCTTCATTTTATCTCTAATTACACGCAAAGATTCGGATGGATCATCTAAACTGTCGAGTTCGTCATCGGGAGGACGGTAAAACGAGCAAAAAAGAATCTTAGATCCGTTCTTTCCTAGGACCGAACACCAGACCATTTCCCCCTTGGTATCCACTATGGATTCCTCGCGTTGGCTCTTCAAATGGTCTTTAACTGCTATAAACATTCCTCCGCCTATTCTACTCAATCTATCTTTACGGTAAATAAGATAGTCTGGAGGAAAGATCTCACTTGAAGCAATCTCTTCACTCAATCAACTTCCGGTTCCCAATATAATATCTTCGGAACTGCCTCTCCCGAGAGTGAGAAACTGTGCTTCCTTATTACGAACGCGGGCTCCCGGATAGCTGTCATAGCATAATAATAACTGTTATTCTTCTCTCCCGAAGATGGCAACTTAGTTGTCGAAATACATATTGAGAACAATACTTGCTTACAAGCGGGACCACGGAGAACCCCAAACCCCGCTGGTGGGAATTCTTCAGCGGTTAGTTTGCTCGCAAACAACGGCTATTAGGAGCTTTTATCTAACTCGGATCTCTTACAACAGCCGTGTTCCTTTTCCTTATAGATTAAACTTGATTTGGCTTTGAATGGACGTTTTAGATCCTCGACTTCTTTATTGAGCACCAAAATGATTTCTCTCAGTCGTAGAAGTAATAAACCCCTTGAAAATCTATTCAACCCTCGTGATTTACCCCATTATTCCCTCTTGAGGATCGCCGAAATCAGGCTGTCCGAACCTCGCGTTACACACGGCTCTTAAAATAAATCTAAATCTAGAACAGCAGATCGTTCTGCTGTTACTAAGCATAATTCTTCTTCATCGCAAGAACACCATTAATCGAACCTCATATTAGCAAAATTATTTTTGTCTATTATATTATTAACTTAGAAAGAAAGCGGACTTTCAAAGGAAGTGTACTAAAATCCGCAATAGACCACCAATGCAGGAGCCCTCTATCAAGAACACTGAAGGCCTCTACTGCACTGGTGGATTTCAATGAATCATTTTTGGATGAAAAGAGCTCTAATAAACAGCTTATTTATGATTTTGAGTGTTTCCCCCTCCGTCCATCTTTTTTCCGAAGGCATAAGTTATTCAAAGGACGGCCAAGAGAGCGGAGCCGCCGCAGGTTGCCAAGGAAACCGCGTGATCGTAAATAAGTAATTGCGGAGGAACTCTAAATTCGAATCTTTGAAGCAACACACATAATGCGAATAGTGACTGAGAGGCTTCTGAGTATCAAAGTCGACCACATTCAACAACAGCTCCTTTTCCACATACGAACACGTTCCCTCCAATTACATTTCTTTTTAAAAGTTGTCAATTTTTATACAATAAATATTGATCAAACTGTCATTTGCTAAAATGGGGGCAAATGCTTCTATCTAATCCTTGGAATATTGAAAAGTCCGTTAGCGAATTGTTACGATTGGAACAATCACAACGATTGTATGTAAATCATAAAAAGAAACACGTTATTAAATCGTTTCGGAAGAATTATGATCTTTAGTTCTCAGAGCGAGAACTACGTATTATTAAGAAATCCAATATTTCAAACATTTGAATCAAAGATTCCATAGAAAAACTTTCTCAGCTTTATTATTCTTATCAGTTACGGTAAGGAATGTCAATACAGAATGGCACTAGTTTGCTCTTCTTGATTCCGAGCAAGGAAAGTTGGCTTTCGTGGGACCGCTTCCAACAAGTGCGCTGGCTTTACCAATTAACCTGAGCGCGAATGACTCAATTGATATTATCCGAAAATACGATGAAAAAAATTCATGTGTTCACGGAAACAGTTCAGGATCAGTTCGGAATTACGGCGCATGCGCAATTCGCATGGAAAAATCCCCCTGATCATACGTCGAACTGATACTTAACTGTCTCCGCAGGTACACCGAGTGACTCGATCGCTACTGACGTCCAAATACTTCTGTAAGAGAAATGAAACAAGTATGACGAGACTGGCAGTCGAAACCGGATCTCCAAATTTCCGGTTGTCCATTCGATCTCTTTCAAGAGCCTTCGCAGTCGAAGAGCGCACTCGCTCAGAGGCAAAGTAATTGCTTATTTTTCTTTGGTTACACCCAATCTCGAACACTGCAGCGGAGTGTGGGATCCAAGTGAAGTAGGTCTAGGCTCGGATTTAGAGATGGTTCATCGTTTCGTCAGCGCAGATTTCAGATTCGATTTAGCGTTACGGCTATGATAAAATCCCTCGGGAGGAGTTCACTACGGGAGAGAAGATCAGAATACAGACGGGAGGATTTTCTATAATAAATACTACACTTTCATCGCTCTTTTATAAAATTATTAATGTATTTTCATAATTATATAACATTAATTTATTTATNATATATATATATATATAGAAATCATACACACTAAGAGAGTAAGACTAGTAATTAAACTAAGTAAATTTTGTCAACTTGACCCAGTAATGAACTATAGGGTGATAATTATCACATGATACTATAGGAGAAGAATCCAAGACAGAGTCAACTTTTTGAGTTCTCACGAAGGCGAAGTTAAGTTGAGAATTGAACATATTAAAAACAGTATTACTTGCTTCAAACCAATAAAATTAGATTCGATCAAAACAAAACATTTAAACATCACACAAAAGATTCAAGAATCACTATGGCTTTTTGAAACAAAAAGCATTCCTAATCTAATGATACTGACCAGATAGGTTTCGGAAGATTAAAAACACCTTGGAAGATACCTCCATATTTAACCATTTAAAACTATATTCTCATCATTATTGCAATGGGAGGAATACGATTCCACTCTTGAATCAGGAGGAAGGTACTTTGCTCCAAGTTGGATATTGCTGGAGTAAGTATTAATAAATGTTTAGGTTTCTTCCTGATCATTCATAAGAAGTTTCACTAATTTTTGACAAAAACCCTATCAAAAAGATTTTACTACTCTTACATCTCCGCCTTTGTATTTCTCCGATGTAACCTATGAACGGTCACATTTACATTTACATTTACATAAATACCCCGCAAACCGCCATATGGTGTATGGCAGGGGATGGTTAATACAGCAAAGTCTTTAATTATCAACCTATTTACAGGTCTAATACTATCTGGAAAAAGACTCTAATGATAACTATCCCTTCGTGCAATAATCTCACGAAATTGTTTCGACGTCTGGTCTCGAAAATTGCGTTCGCTAAGCGCAGGAATCACTATGTCGCGCATTTCGTCATGTAAGTCACTACTCAGGAATTTCTAGTTAATATATTGTTAGATTGCAGATGATTTTTAATTCTAGAGAGTAGCGCTATTTCAAGGATTTTTGATAGGGTTGGGAGGAGGGAGATAGGTCGGTGGTTTTGAGGTAGGGTAGGGTCCTTATTAGGCTTGGGGAAGAGGATTATCTGAGCTAGTTTCCAAGAGGTTGGAAAGTGTGAGATGTTTAGGCATGCGTTGAATAGGTCGGTAAGAAGGGTTAGGAAATATGGGAATCGGGTGGCAAGTTTGAGCATGTGATTTGTAATTCCATCATGGCCAGGTGCTTTGCGGTTTTTGGTGCTGTTAATTAATGATTTGATTTCGGATGGGAGGATGGGTTTGGGCTCGGAAATGGGAGTGAATTTTAATGCGGAGCTACTATGGATTATGTTGTGGTCTTGTTTGAAGAGTGGTGGGGATGACATGACTGATTGCAGATGCTTGGCGAAAATGTTGGTTTTGATGCGAGGGTCGCTGATGAGTGTATTTTTATAGAGCAGAGGAGGGGAGGTCTTGTTAGTGGAGGATAGGGATTTGGTCATCCGCCAGAGGCTATTGTCTTCAAAATTGAGAGAAGACAATTTGTCATTCCAGATATTATTTCGTAAGGTCTTTATTTCTTTTCTAATTGCATTTTTGTCAGTTGATATAGCATTTTATCCCTAGGATCCTTGAATGTGAGGTATTGTCGTCTGTGGCGGTTTCGTTGGGGGATAAGATCTAGAATGGGTTTGGGTAGTTTGGGGTTGGGGTAATTATGCTTGGGAGATGTTTTAGAAGAGTGAATTTTGGCTGAAGTAAAGAGATCGGATATTATTTTGGTTTGGGCATCGACGTGTACTGGGGTGATTTCTTGTAAGAGTGGAATGTGATGAATATGATTTTGAAGGAATTCATGGAATCTGGTACAGTTAATTTTGGTTGTTGAGTGAATAGGCGATGAAGTGGGAGCGTGGTCCAGCTTGAAAATTAGCGGAAGGTGGTCTGAGTCAAATTCGTAGATGGTCTGTATGGAAATAGGATGATTGTAGTTTGTGGTTATGAGAAAATCAAGTAGGTCGGCTGAGGTGGCGTGATGGATATGTGTAGGTTGGTTAGGGGAGTGAAAGGAGATGTTATGGAAGTCTGCATTTAGGTTATCGATAATATGGAGTAGGTCTGTACCATTGGGATTTGTGGCTTTGCTGCCCCAGGCGATATGCTTGCTATTCCAATCGCCTGCAAACAGGTTCTTGCCGGGAAGCTGGAGCAGTTTTAACAGGTCGTTTTGAAAGGCGACCCCTGTGTATTTGCGTCTTGGGGGAATGTAAATACTAAAGATATTAATGGTTTCTTTATTACATATAATGCTGACACCAACGTATTCAATAACATTTAGAATAATTCTAGGTAAGACGTTAAAAGCTATTTTATCGCTGATTGCGATGGCGACCCCACCTCCTCGTGTAGGTCTGTCATTTCTGATAATTTTGTAATTTGGGATAAATAGGTTTTTATTTTTAGACAGGAAAGTTTCCTGAAGAAGGCAGATATTGATATTCCACTCATTTAGGAATTCGATCAGCTCAGTTAATTTATCCGTTATCCCATGTCAATTCCAGCTTAATATGCTAGTACTAACAGCCATAGATTTTCATAATTTCTTGTAATATAAAAAGTTTTTTTTCTTGCAGGGTGTGGAGGGATTTGATTTGGTTGATTATACTTATGGTCCATGGGATTAAATCATCAGGATCTTGGGGTTGGTCGGGTGGGGCAGAGGTTGGTGGTTGTTGGGGGTTAGTGGGTTTGGAGGATAAAGCTGCTTGACGGTAGGAGGGGGTGGGTAGAGGAGAGAAATTAGAGTTGTTATTTGATGGGGAGGGAATAATTTTATTTCTGTGGAGAATGGTTTGTTTTGCTGAGATGAAGGCTTTGCAGCCTCGATAATTAGCGGGATGGTTTAAATTGCAATTAAAACATTTCGGATCATCTTCTTTGGATTTTTTGCAATCATTAGAATCGTGGGGACCACCATATTTGACACAATTAGCTGGCATGTTACAAAAGTTTTTAGTATGGCCGATGTGTTGGCATTTATGACACTGTACGGGCTGCTTGGGTTTTATATAGTCAGTGATAGAAACGCGTAGATGAAACATTTGATTGATATTCTTCATGATTTCGGGATTGTCAAGATGCTGAGTGGTTACCTTGAATAGAGGACAAGATCTCTTTTCTCCTATTTTGACTCCTTGCATCTGTTCGGAGGCAGTGGGGCGAGTAGTAAAGATTTGACTAACGCTAATTACTGGAATGTTTTTAGCTAAAAGCTCGCGCTTAATTCTTTTGCATTCGGTATTAGCAGGGAGGTTTCGCACTACATAATCGCAGTTCTTTTTGCTTCGTATTTGATAAGTAAAAAACTCACATTGAATACTTTTGAGATAAGAAATACATTTAAATTAATCTTCTACAGTCTGATTTTTGACTAGGATAGTGGTTGCTCCAGCCATTTGGCATACTAGAGGAAGGTTGGTATTGGCTATAATGCCTTTAAGGGAATTAGGCCAGGATTTGGTGAAGTATATCTTGATGGAGGGGATTTTGGTTTTTGTGGGCTGGGGGTTAGGCTGGGAAGGAGCTGATGAAGAGGGTAGATAATCATTTCGGATAGGATCAAATCGGTTTTTGGTAGGGATAGGTTCGGAGGAAGTAGGTTTGTCTATTGTACTAAATTTACGCTTATGAGATATAGTCTTAAAACCGATAGTATTAACAATTTGGGAGCCACTAATATCATCAGGATCTACGGTCGCAGAAGTGGTAGAAAGACTGCTATGACCACTCACCAGTTTTCTGCGCAGTAGTGTAGCCCATTGGTCGTCCGTGTAGAGTTCCCGGAGCAGGGCCATTCCTTCTAGTAATTCACTCATTGCAGCTTCAGGGTCTGTTTGTTTATTGATGTATTCAGCGATAGGGTTGGCTGGGCGATACTCCACTTCCATGGTTGCAGACGATGAGCTCGAGCCGGCGACATCCATGGTGATGGGTATGATGCGGCAAGGGTGCTGAGTTGAAGCACTCCCCGGGGGGAGGCGCTCATGGTGTGGTCAGTTCGGAGAGAATGAAATGCTGTTCGGTGGCAGTTCGGTGGCGAAAAAACGGCCCTTTTCGGGGCCACCTGCGGGCCTCAGTAGCTACATAACAGATGGAATATATGAGAAATGACTTACCATTCCATTATCAGCAATATTTTTGTATATATATGCAAAGTGTCAGGTATGTATCTCAAAAAATGGCATTTTGGACTTTTGTCCGGCTTTTTCCGATTTCAGCCCACTGTGCGACGGCACGTTTCCGTTGCGCTTTTTTTAATTTGGTGCACTTTTTGAATTGAATTATTCTTGAAACTATAGCAATAGTAAAAAGCGAAGATAAAACACGTATATACATTGATGTAGGAACTGTAAGACGCCGTAAATACCCAGCAGCGTATGACAGGGTGTGTATATGTCTTACCAAACCTATCGTATATTAGAGCCATTTTCCCATAAGAATGCATTGAGCGCATTTTCAAAAATTCGTTTAACGTAGTTAGCATGAAGATAGAACGTTGAAATTTGCGGAATCGTTACAAAATGATTTCATCTTCCGTTTATTACAAGTGCTTTATACCTAATGGCCGCAGGTTTGATGCTAGGTAAATTCTTAGTGCAAAAGTTTCAGGAAATCATTTAGGGTATTTCTAGGTAAATAGAACGTTGAAATTCACGTCATCGATAGAAACAAAACACATCTATAGTATGCCTAAAGCTTTTTACCCTGAATGTCCTAAGTTTAATGCTATGGCAGTTCGTATGTCAGAAGTTCATGAATTCATTTAGGGTTTATCCGCTAAGATAGAAACTTTCAATTCACAGTGTTCTTAGAATAGATGATTGTCTATCGTATGCCGTAAAGCTTTTTGCGTTAAAGGCCCAGGTTCGATCTTAGGACCATTCGAACGACCGAATTTTCAAAAATTAGTTACGGTATTTCCCGGTCAGGTAGAAGCTTGAAATTCGCTACATCTATAGAAGATAGGGATTTCTGAATTCATGAACTTAAGACAGAAAAACTGCCGAAGCATCGAACTACGGACCCTCAGGGTAAAAACCTCTAGGTACACTATGGAGGTGTTGGCTCTCTATCAACGACGTGAATGAGAACGTTCTATCTTACCAAGAAATACCCGAAATGATTTCTTGAATGTTTTGCAATAATAATTTACCTACCATCGAACCTGGGGCCATTAGGTATAAATCTTTTACAACAAACAAAGATAAAATATTTTTCTAACAATTACCTNTGGATTCCTCGCGTTGGCTCTTCAAATGGTCTTTAACTGCTATAAACATTCCTCCGCCTATTCTACTCAATCTATCTTTACGGTAAATAAGATAGTCTGGAGGAAAGATCTCACTTGAAGCAATCTCTTCACTCAATCAACTTCCGGTTCCCAATATAATATCTTCGGAACTGCCTCTCCCGAGAGTGAGAAACTGTGCTTCCTTATTACGAACGCGGGCTCCCGGATAGCTGTCATAGCATAATAATAACTGTTATTCTTCTCTCCCGAAGATGGCAACTTAGTTGTCGAAATACATATTGAGAACAATACTTGCTTACAAGCGGGACCACGGAGAACCCCAAACCCCGCTGGTGGGAATTCTTCAGCGGTTAGTTTGCTCGCAAACAACGGCTATTAGGAGCTTTTATCTAACTCGGATCTCTTACAACAGCCGTGTTCCTTTTCCTTATAGATTAAACTTGATTTGGCTTTGAATGGACGTTTTAGATCCTCGACTTCTTTATTGAGCACCAAAATGATTTCTCTCAGTCGTAGAAGTAATAAACCCCTTGAAAATCTATTCAACCCTCGTGATTTACCCCATTATTCCCTCTTGAGGATCGCCGAAATCAGGCTGTCCGAACCTCGCGTTACACACGGCTCTTAAAATAAATCTAAATCTAGAACAGCAGATCGTTCTGCTGTTACTAAGCATAATTCTTCTTCATCGCAAGAACACCATTAATCGAACCTCATATTAGCAAAATTATTTTTGTCTATTATATTATTAACTTAGAAAGAAAGCGGACTTTCAAAGGAAGTGTACTAAAATCCGCAATAGACCACCAATGCAGGAGCCCTCTATCAAGAACACTGAAGGCCTCTACTGCACTGGTGGATTTCAATGAATCATTTTTGGATGAAAAGAGCTCTAATAAACAGCTTATTTATGATTTTGAGTGTTTCCCCCTCCGTCCATCTTTTTTCCGAAGGCATAAGTTATTCAAAGGACGGCCAAGAGAGCGGAGCCGCCGCAGGTTGCCAAGGAAACCGCGTGATCGTAAATAAGTAATTGCGGAGGAACTCTAAATTCGAATCTTTGAAGCAACACACATAATGCGAATAGTGACTGAGAGGCTTCTGAGTATCAAAGTCGACCACATTCAACAACAGCTCCTTTTCCACATACGAACACGTTCCCTCCAATTACATTTCTTTTTAAAAGTTGTCAATTTTTATACAATAAATATTGATCAAACTGTCATTTGCTAAAATGGGGGCAAATGCTTCTATCTAATCCTTGGAATATTGAAAAGTCCGTTAGCGAATTGTTACGATTGGAACAATCACAACGATTGTATGTAAATCATAAAAAGAAACACGTTATTAAATCGTTTCGGAAGAATTATGATCTTTAGTTCTCAGAGCGAGAACTACGTATTATTAAGAAATCCAATATTTCAAACATTTGAATCAAAGATTCCATAGAAAAACTTTCTCAGCTTTATTATTCTTATCAGTTACGGTAAGGAATGTCAATACAGAATGGCACTAGTTTGCTCTTCTTGATTCCGAGCAAGGAAAGTTGGCTTTCGTGGGACCGCTTCCAACAAGTGCGCTGGCTTTACCAATTAACCTGAGCGCGAATGACTCAATTGATATTATCCGAAAATACGATGAAAAAAATTCATGTGTTCACGGAAACAGTTCAGGATCAGTTCGGAATTACGGCGCATGCGCAATTCGCATGGAAAAATCCCCCTGATCATACGTCGAACTGATACTTAACTGTCTCCGCAGGTACACCGAGTGACTCGATCGCTACTGACGTCCAAATACTTCTGTAAGAGAAATGAAACAAGTATGACGAGACTGGCAGTCGAAACCGGATCTCCAAATTTCCGGTTGTCCATTCGATCTCTTTCAAGAGCCTTCGCAGTCGAAGAGCGCACTCGCTCAGAGGCAAAGTAATTGCTTATTTTTCTTTGGTTACACCCAATCTCGAACACTGCAGCGGAGTGTGGGATCCAAGTGAAGTAGGTCTAGGCTCGGATTTAGAGATGGTTCATCGTTTCGTCAGCGCAGATTTCAGATTCGATTTAGCGTTACGGCTATGATAAAATCCCTCGGGAGGAGTTCACTACGGGAGAGAAGATCAGAATACAGACGGGAGGATTTTCTATAATAAATACTACACTTTCATCGCTCTTTTATAAAATTATTAATGTATTTTCATAATTATATAACATTAATTTATTTATTTCGTATTTATAAATTTAGTAAATGTTTTGTGTTATGATAACGTAAAAATATGCTCCTTTTTTCATCAATATATAATTGTTTTCCCAAGCATAAATTTAAATAACTATATTCATAATATAGTTATTAAAAGGGTTGTAAGGGGTTGGATGCGAATATAGAGCCTCTCCTTCCCAAATGCCAAACCTCAGCTTCACGCGGTACAACCTGTTTAAAACTAACGAGGATATGGCGACCGAATGACTTCCGGAATAAGAAGTCACCAAGTGCCAACGGCCTCCTCGGAGGGCGGACGAGCGGGTACAGGGAGGGGCACTCTGTTGTCCTGGGGGCGGGAAACTACCCCCAAAGGCGGATGAGTCCAATTGGACCAACGGCATCAGGATGTAGAAAGCAACGGGAAACTACCACATTACTAATCCTTTGTACTGATTAAAATGTTAGACATAATGAGTTCTCTCGAGGTAAATCAATCCGGAGGTAAACTCGTCCCCCAATCAGATCTCCGGGAGGGGACTACCTTGAGGAAATCATTTGCCGATGGTAATTTACGGATTGTCACATGCAATGTTAGGACAATGAAGAAAGCAGGTAAACTGGAGAACCTGAAGATAGAGATGAGAAGGAACAAAAGAGATATAATAGGTCTTAGTGAGGTTAGATGGGAAGGAGAAGGACAGCTAGAATCGGAGAAATTCACCGTTATTTACTCAGGCGGAAAGAGGGCGGAGAGAGGAGCAGTAGTACTTAAGAACGATATCGCGAAAAGCATCGCTAAGGTAATAACCAAGAGTGATAGGGTAATGGCAGTTAAGTTAAAGGCTCAACCAGTAGACATCCTCGTTGTACAAGTCTACATGCCAACATCGAGCCACGAAGAGGAAGAGATCGAAGAAATATATGAACAGATAAATGAGATCCTAGAGGAAGATGGAGTAGGTAAAATTAATGCCATCATAATGGGCGATTGGAATAGCGTAGTAGGAGAAGGAGAAGAAGATAACATAGTAGGGAAATATGGGTNTAAATGCGCTCAATGCAGTTAATTGGGAAAATGGTCGTTTTTGGGACCCCCTAGAATCGAACCAATGATGTCTAGAATGGATGTCCGTTTTTTTCATAGTGTCCGGACGCCACAGCCTCTGTAATGCTGCATGAAGAAACAGAGGAATTCCGGATTGAGAAGGGAGTGAGACAAGGCGACTGCCTTTCACTGATTCTTTTTACAGCCGTTCTGGAAGAAGTCTTTAAAACCTTAGACTGGGAAAAAAGAGGCCTACGGATCAATGGAGAGCACATCAGTCATTTGCGTTTCGCAGATGATATAGTACTCTTCGCAACCAACGGTGAAGATCTA
>KZ310643.1:37325-50443 GCA_000376725.2 Ladona fulva
TCACTTTGTGTATTTTGGGTAAATATATAAAGAGATATATATATATATACATATAGGATACTAAAGGCGAGGCAGAAGGAGGTGCCTAACGGAGCCGCCGATTTTTTTACCGTAATGTCCCGGGTTTGGACACCTAGGAAAAAAGCGGAATTCCATTCTACGCATCATGGTTTCGATTCTAGGAGGCCCTAAAAATTGCCATTTTACCATAAGAATGCATTGAACGCATTTTCAAAAATTCGTTTAGAATAGTTAGCATGAAGATAGAGCGTTGAAATTTACGGAATCGTTAGGAAATGATTTTATACTCCGTATGCCGCAAAAGCTTTATCTTTTTTGCCCCAGGTTCGATGCTAGGTAAGTTCTTATTCCAAAACTTTCAAGAAATCATTTCGGGTATTTCTAGGTAAGATAGAACTTTCAAATTCACGTCATCGATAAAACGCAATCACCTCTATAGTATACCTTAAGGATTTTACCCAGAGATTCCTTAGATCGATACTAGGGCAGTTTTTCTGTCTGAGGTTCATAAATTCATTTAAGGTATCTTCCGTTAAGAGAGAAACATGCAATTCACGGTGTTGTTAGAATAGATGGTTGTCTATCGTATTCCGTAAAGCTTTTTGCTCTAAAAGCCCAGGTTCGATCCCAGAACCATTCGAATGACCGAATTTTCAAAAATTCGTTACGGGATTTTCCGGTCAGGTAGAAGGTTGAAATTCGCCACATCTATAGAGGATTGGGAANGTTCGATCCCAGAACCATTCGAATGACCGAATTTTCAAAAATTCGTTACGGGATTTTCCGGTCAGGTAGAAGGTTGAAATTCGCCACATCTATAGAGGATTGGGAATTCTATCGTATGCTGTAAGAATATTTGTCCTCATAGACCAAGGTTCGATGCTAGGACATTTCTTATGCACGTTTTATGAATAATTCGTTTAAGTTATCGTCGTCGGTGCATGGAACTCGGTGTATGGAAGGCGAAGTGGATCAAAAGGTTTTTAATGCCTTAGTTAATGTATCTTACATTAAGCTTGTAGTATGCAAGCAACTTTTACTCGTATCTCTTTATATAGTAGGCATCATGGGTTCGATTCTAGGAGGCCCCAAAAACGGCCATTTTCCCACAAGAATGGATTGAGCGCATATTCAAAAATTCGTTTAGCGTAGTTAGCATNTGAAAGCAAATTAATGAAAATTAGAAATTATAACGACTGGGGTAGTGTATCAGATATTATGGAACCTCAGGAACTGTATAACAAAACTGTGTGACTCCTTTACTAAGTTTTATGAAGAAGCTGTTGTCACAAGTAATTTGTCTGCAAAACCAACCAAGGAGGAGTGGATGAACCAAGAGTTGTTAAAAAAATTATGCTAAGAGACAAATGGTTCAGAAAATGGAAAAGCAACCCTATAGCCTAAGCAACAGCCATTATAAAAATATATATCAAGAACTAAGGAATAAATTAACAATCTTTATAGGGACCCAAATAATAAATTTTACCAGGACCAATTTCAAGGTTCTGGAAATGGCCCCAAACAAATCTGGAAGGAGGTTAATAATTTAATGAAAAGGCACAATAAGAATCTTACTAAGGATATGATTCAGAAAGGATTCAATGAAAAAACTGAAGACGACATAGGAAAATTATTTTAAAAGCACTTCACAGAAGAGATAAATATATTAAAGATAAATTGTAATGAAACACTTCTGAGACCACTGGAAAGTCATGTACAAAAGAGTATTTATGTGCCACAAGTCACTTTCTAAGAGGTCAAATCTTATCAAGCCTCAAAAACAAAGGGGCATGTATTGACATAATAAGACTGTTATATCTCAAGAGTAGTGAGGTTTTACTTCCTATCCTGAAATTTAAACTTGACCGTACATATTCGAAAAATATGCAGCAAAGCAACTAAAACGCTCGGTTTTATAAAGTGTATCGTAGGTGGATGCAATGTAAAAGTTAAGAGAGCGATGCTATTTTATGTTAGTTAGGCCCCATCTGGAATATGTGGCGAGTATATGGGACCCAGCGGATGAAACGAATGCTCGTAAACTCTAGAAAGTGCGGCGTAAGGCAATACGTTTTGTTAAAAAGTGCTATGATAGAGAAGCAAGCATAACGCAAATGCTCTCAGACGCAGGTTGGGAATCCTTGAAAGAAAGGAGATTAGAAGCTAGGCTGAGATTGTTAGATAAATTCAGAGGAAATACATTTTCGGATGACGTGATTGATATTATGCGACCCCCATGCTACTTTGCCCGATCCGACAGTGAGCGTAAAATAAGAGAAATAGACGCGAGGACAAGTCATTTAATGGACTCATTTATTCTGCAAACAATAAGCGACAGCAATAAATTAAAGAGGAAATTCTACTTTTGGTTTAAAATCCACGGAGGAAGGCGTAGTTTTGTGGAACTCCATCTTCAATAAAATAACAGGTAGACGGGATTGTACTTTTTCCACAGATTTAATTTTCAGACGACTGGTTTCAGCGAGTNGTGTTTATTTTATTTTCGAAAGAGTTCTTTAATTTTGTGTTTGAATGTAATGATTGTTGCAGCTGTATTTTCTTTTTTTTTCTTTGACAAAATGCACATGTCACAAATGTTTTTATTTCTATTTGTTTTTAGCCTAAAGAATTAAATTTGTTTCAGTTAACCAACAATTGTGTGAATGTTATGTGTTACACGATTTTGCTAACTTACGCAGTGAATTTGTGTGAAACGCATCAAGTGCGTTTGAACGTCCGCCGAAACGCGCGACGCGCGAGTGGAGTGTTACTAATTGTGTTTCCGGAAGGACGTCACTAGAGCAAAAAAAAACCTTTCCTCGCGACCGAAGGCGCGAGGAGGAGAGACAGTCAGAGAGCGGTCGGAGCAGACCACAGTCAGAGAGCAGTCAGAGAGTCAGAAGGGTGGCAGAACGAACAGCAGTCGGAGTAGACCACAATCGGAGACAGTCAGAGAGACAGTCACCAAGAGTCGGGATTCCATCGATAGCCGGGAAACGACCCCAGTCTACGAAGCACCTCAGTCGGAATTCCATCGACAGTCGGGAAACGACCTCAGTCTACGAAGACCTCAGTTGGAAAAGAATCTGCAATCCGCATCACAGGAGGAGAACGCTCTAAATACGTTCTGCTTAAGTCTATCACCTCTGTTCGGTTTCATTGTGTGTGTGTAAAGAAGGAGCATAGACCATAACTCGTAATTAAAAAATCAAATAAAATCCTATCAAGGACCTGTTCTGTAAAATAGTACTGTTTGTCTGAGAATATTTTTAGAATCGGCGCTCTACAGGGACACGATAGGTATTCGAATTAATAAGAATCTTTTTTAAAAAAATGCCACGGCATATTATGTAAGGAAAATTCCTTACAGTATGTTTGCTGCCCTTCAATTTATCACCTCAAATTGTTCGTGACTCTTATAGTTCAAATCTATGAATAATTTCCTCCTCTTCATATCGTCAATTGCTTCTAAATGGGCCTAAATACACATGCATTCTTAAGGGAAAAGTAAGGGAAAATGCATGAACTGGGAATCAACAATCACATTGGTCGTCAGGGGGATGGGTTGCTTACAACCTCAAAATTTCACAAAATATTCGTATATTTTATCTAAATTCTCGCAACTTNTAGAAATTTGTAGGTCTAAGTAATTTAGAGACTGATCATTTCCTATTTCCATAATGAAGTTGATTGCACGATGGAGAGAGTTGATGTGGGTGAGAAACGCATCAAGTTGTCGTAAGGTGCCACTCCATATGCAGAAGACATCGTCCACATATCTAACCCAAAATTTAACGTCTTTTAAAAAATCCACAGACGAACTGAAAAGATTCTCCTCAAAGTGAGTCATGAAGACTTCCGCAAGTAGTGGTGACAAGGGCGAACCCATAAATAAACCTTGGGTCTGTTTGTAATAGTCGCCGTTAAACAGAAAGAAATTTTGATCAGTACAACATTTCACTAAGGATATGGTTTCTTTCCTTGAATCACTGTCCATTCCCGCACTTTTTAGGAGATTATAAAGGAGATCAAGTATTTCTGGCACAGGTATGCTTTTAAACATATTGGAAATATCAAAGGATACTAACTTAGCATTCGGGGGTAAGGTTACACCACTGCGTTTTTCACATAGTTCCTTCGAATTCTGGATGCTGTACTTCTTAGGTAACACTAGTGTGCCTTGGAGGAAACTGTTTAGCCGGGATGCCAACCTATGGCAAGAGGATGAAATACTGGAAACCACAGGGCGTATGGGAATGTTCACTTTGTGTATTTTGGGTAAACCATAAAACCTAAACCTAAAATTAAATCTGTGGAAAAAGTACAATCCCGTCTACCTGTTATTTTATCTACTTTTGGTGTTTACACCCCCTGCCACACGCTGAAAGGCTGCTTGCAGGGTATTAATGTAGATGTAGAAAAACCAAACCTTCTTCAGTAATCTGTATGAACTGAAACAAAATGTGCCACTTCTAAATTCATTACTATTTTATCCACTATATGTCAGAAGCTTAACTAACTGCTGGAGTAAAATCTCTGAATATCTGAACTTACTTTTAGCTAGGGGTCTCATCCAGTTAATAAATGCTAACACTGGAGAAGAGGTGGTGCAAACAAAACTGTTAGGTCATGTATAGATCATATAGCTTACAAGGGACCAACAAAAAATATCACTTCATTTGTATTCCAAACAAGGATCTCTGATCGTTATTCTTCTTTAGATCTCTTCATCTGGCAGATGAAGTGTTCAAAAGAGGTAAGTTATATAAAAAATGGAAAAGCAATCCTTCCAATGAATCTCACAAAATGAATTATAAAAAACAAAGGAACATATATGGGAAAGCTTTTTTGAACAAGAACTACCAGACATATTTGCTAGGCACTTTACTGAATCTCTTGAAATATTTAAAAATAATTCTAACAAGAAGATAAGTAATTTTTCCTCGGATTCTGCAGTGAACTCTATATTTTCCTGAATTCACTGATATCGAAGTAATGAATGCATTTAAATCATTAAACCAAAATAAAGCTCCAGGTATTGATAGAATTAGAATGAAAGATCTTTCCATCAACAATACTATAATGAAAACACTAAGTAAGTTTATAAATAATAGTATTAATGGAGGGGTTTTGCCAAAGGGTCTTAAAACTGCTCATGAGTATAAAAAGGGTGTCATCATTGTGATCCGTCAAATTACAGGTCAATAGCAATTTTACCAAATATTGACAAATTAATAGAGAAAGTAATTGCAAACTGATTAGTTAATTATCTAAATAAATATGAATTAATTCATGAAGACCAATTTGGTTACCAATTAAATAAAAGTACTAAACTACTCTAGAGAATTTATCTTAAGATATTAATTCCAATCTAGACAAGAATAATCATATTATACTACTATCGGATTTTTAATTATGTGCCCCTGGTATTTGTTAATTTATTTCAAGCTTAGTGCTCAACGCATATGAACAATTTTTACATCAAAGTAAAGGTAATTCTATATACTATTGCTGAAATTTTTTTTTGTTGATGGCAACGAAGAACTAAATTTACTGTGAAGAAATATTTAAACCAAGGTACCCAAAAAACTGTGAATCTCAGCATTTTCGTGATGTATAAAAATCAATTGCAAAGAAACGGCTCAACTTACGGCAATGATTTCACTCAGAGATGCATGAGAGCAATGTCAGTCTGACGAACTTTTTAAAAATTTCGAATATGTGTTATAACTTGTTAATCGGCATAAAAATTTAAAGTCTATCTAGTCCTAAAGTTTTAATCTTAGGAAAACTTTATTGCACTGTCGCATTATTAATATTATTTAAAAAATTTCATTGATTATAGTCATAGTCATATGATCATTTTAGTTTTCATCGATTATAGTAAGGCCTTTGTTA
The DNA here is from genome assembly GCA_000376725.2 of Ladona fulva. Lineage (NCBI taxonomy): Eukaryota > Metazoa > Arthropoda > Insecta > Odonata > Libellulidae > Ladona > Ladona fulva. Next base: position 43,245 of record KZ310643.1, read on the forward strand.
CTGTATCACACCCAATACTAATTGAAATATTAGACCAGATAGGAATCAGAGAAGTATTATTAAATTGGTTCAAAGATTATCTCTATAATAGGAAATTCATTGTGGAAATTGGTAATTATCTCAGTGATGAAAAGGATGTAAATTATGGCATTCCACAAGGATAAATATTCGGGCTGCTATTATTTTTAAACTATGTAAATAGTATTTTTTAAATGGTTCAGTACTCTAGAATCTTTCTTTACGCTGATGATATCATTTAGGTCACTAAACATAACGATATTCAAATACCTGATAAATAGTCAAAAGGATTTTAATAACATTCAGAAATGTTCTCATGACCATGAACTAGTAATTAACATAAAAAAACCAAATGTATGCATGTGAGAAATCCAAAAGTGGAAAAAAATTGCTGAATATTATACTGCATAGTCATTATTGTATACATTTAAGAAATCTATATTTTTATCTTCACAGTTGATCACCTATAGAACAAGTAAGTCAAATGAAATACCTAAGAGTGATATTGGATGACAAGTTTAAGTTTGATAACCATATAATCAAACTGGATAAAACCCTGTGGCACCTTGCCACTAAATTTTATGTTTTTATTATTTATGACCCTCAAAAGTAAAGAATTATATTATACAAGGAATTAGTTGAATCGGTTCTATGATATGGAATCATATGGAATGGGGTTCCACCATCAAAACTTATATTTCACAACTCGAAAAATTACAGATCAAAATAATAGAGGCTCTAATGCCTAATAAGAAAAATACTAATTTCATAACTTTTTGTATAGAAAACAAAACATTTCCTGTGACTGAATTATATAAATATATATAATTAAATATATAATTGTATTAGACAATTAATGCAAACTATTTGAAGAAGTTCAAAATAGAAATTAGTAAGACAGTTAACTTAAGATAAACTGATCGGTATGTAGTTCCAAAATATAATAACAACTATGGTAAAATAAAGTATTCTTATCAAGTACCCCATTGCTTTAATAAATTAAGAAATGAGGTTCTGAAAGAAAATAAATTAGGAGTTATTAAAAAACTGCTTGCAGTTTGGCTATTACAAGGTTGATAGTAGTTACTAAGACATTCATTAGTAACAACCATTAAATAAATAAAAATAAATGAAATGATTAAATAGTTATTCAATAATAAGCAGTAACATGGCAAAGAACTATAATACTGACATTATGTAATTGGTATAGACATAATTGAGAATAAAATAATTTAAAAGAGGGATCCAAGTTATTTTATTCTTAAATCAGAAGTCCATATTTAGGACATAGCAGGACCTTAAGGGGAAAAATACCATAATATTTATTTTATTATATTGTATCTTATATATTCTCATTGTACTGTATCGTAAAAACATATTTAGTTTATTGTAAGCCAATTACAGGCAGTATAACTTTTGTGTATTTGCCAGATCTGTGAATGCTGCTACATTGTATAATCACAATTTACAAGGAACTTTTTTTTTGTATTAAAGAGGAAGCATAAACTGCCACTAGGCATCTGGCAGGCAGTCTTACTTCCAGCTTAAAACACGATAGATGTGCAATTATTACATCGGCGACGAGGATGGCCAACCTCATGGAGAGGTTCATCGTGGGGGATGACAATTGGGAAGCCTACGAAGAAAGACTCCAGAAGTTTTTCATTGTTAATGAGTTAGGGTTGGGAGCCGATGAAGTAGCAAACAAAAAGGCGATTTTGTTGTCTTCTCTCGGTAAAGAGACGTACGAGGAGTTAAGGGGTCTGTATGAACTGAAAAAGCTGCACAAACACAGTTTTCAGGAAATTCTGGTGTTCATTAGGGCTCACTATGCACCTAAGCATTCTGTTATTGCTGAGAGGCGCAGATTTAATAAGAGGGTGCAAAATCAAGGGGAATCCATGCTCGAGTTTGCAGAGGGTTTGAGGAAGAGTTCCCGGTACTGCAAATTCAGGTCGTTCTGAGATCAAGCCCTCAGTGATCAATTCGTCTTAGGGCTGAGAATCTCTTAACAGTTCAGTCGCTATATTTAGAGGACGAGTCATTAAAATATGAGAAAGCAATAGAGTTAGCTTTTGCACAGGAAAATGCTTCGCAAAACGTGGTGGGCCTAGGCATGGACAGGTGGGTTTTTACCAAAAATAGAACGATAGGATATTTTGCTATTAAATGATCTCAGTTGTTAAATTTAAGTTGTTAGATAGGCTTATAAATACTAAGAAAAGTACATGCATTCACATTTTGGTAATTTTTGGTAGTTTTCAGTTAAATTTATGAACTTTTTCATTTTTATGTATACCCCAGAAACCAGATGTATCTCCGAATTCAACACTTCTGCAAAATTCTTATCAACGCCGCTATGCCTTAGATTCACAGGTCCCACACATTTTGTCTTTCACTAAACCTTAACTTAAGGATTCAAAAACAGTTAATTTTGACCAACTGCAGATCTTTGATTCGTCACTAAAGGTGTCTATGAAAGAGTGTACCTTCAGGGATTACCTTTCATAATCGCAGCATGCTTTCAGTCTGAACTAGAAGGGAACTTTCCCTGAATATTTCATCCTCCTTTTCAAGGAGTACTTACTCCCATGAGTGTACGTCCAATGGCCTAGATGCAGACAACAATGAGAGGCAATCAAGCAAAGTTGGAAGCCCTAGGGACATCCATCGAGCGGCGTGGCTATTAGGGCTAGTTGATGTCTTCTTTGAGCTACCATTGACATACCATTGACAAGGAAGGTCTCCATGCATCTAATGACAAAGTGGAGGCCATTAATAACTTCTCAACCCCTCAAAATGTCTCCCAACTTAGGGCGATTTTGGGGCTAGTAGAGTATTACTCTAAGTTTCTCCCTAATTTAGCCACTACATTAGCCCCATTGCACAAACTCCTCCAGAAAGAAAATAAATGGGTTTAGACCAAATAGTGTACTGTGGCCATGGATGCAATCAAGAAGTCCATTTATCAGCTAGATTCTTGGTCCACTATAGTCGGTCCTTGCCACTTCTGTTAGTATGTGATACTTCTCCATATGGTTTAGGAGCAGTTATTTTGCATAAGTTAGCAAATGGGGAGGAAAAGCCAATTGCATTTGCTTCAAGATAATTCACAAAAGCACAGACTATTCTCAGATTGACAAGGAGGCATTAGCCATTATTTTTGGGGTTAAGAAATTCCATCAGTATATCTATGGCCAAGAATTTATTCTGAGAACAAACCACAAACCCCTGATTTTCATTTTTGGTGAAAAAAAAAGTATTCCACAAATGGCCTCCAACAGAATTCAAAGGTGGGCTGTAATTTTGCAAGGTTACTTGTATAAGATTGAGCATGTGGGAGCAAAAGAAAATATGATGGGTTGTCAAGGATGCCTCAGTTACGTAACAACTCAGAGGCTAAAGAAATATTTCTAGTGAACATGCACGAGAAAAAATTTTTGCCAATCACTGTGGAGCAAATTAGTAAGGAATCAAGGACAGACTTATCTCTCAGTAAGGTGATTGATTATTGCATGTTCGGATGGCCTTCTAGGGTAAATGATGAGCTTAAGCCATACTGGTTCAGGAGATATGAACCGACTCTGGAACAAGGCTGTGTGTTATGGGGGAACAGGGTCCATTGAAACTTAAAAGTAAAATATTAAATGAATTGCATGCTAGTTATTTGGGAATTAATAAGATGAAATCCTTAGCCAGGTCTTATGTATGGTGGCCAAAATTAGACTCAGATATTGAAAATTTAGCCAAATCATGCTCCCATTGTTTAGTCAACAAGCCCATGCCTAACAAAGCCCCAGTCAAGGCTTGGGAGACCACAGAAAGGCAATGGCAAAGGTTGCACTTAGACTTGGCTGGGCCATTTGTTAATAGAATTTTACTTGTGTTAATTGACAATTACTCCAAATGGCTCAAGGTCAAAGAACTAAGAAATAGTGGAACAGAAGAGATCTTATCTCATTTAAGGGACATTTTTGCCATTTTTGGTCTCCCCAAAGTTATAATCACTGATAATGGGTCACAGTTTACCTCTGAAGAGTTCGAACTATTTTGTAAAAACAATGGTATTGAGCATTTTCGCTCCCCACCATATCATCCTGCAATAAATGGGGCTGCCAAAAACCTAGTGAAAGAATTTAAAGTGAAGGTTAAAACAATGTTGCACTCAAGTGTTCCTGTTAGTGTTGCCTTACCCCATTTTCTCTTTTACAGCAGAATAACTCCCCATACAACGACAGGTGAAGCCCCCAGTAAGCTACTGTAAGGGACGGTGCAAAGGTCCCGCTTGATTTTTGTTAAGCCAGGCTTGATTGACAAGGCTGTCAGTGGAGATAGTCAGACCATCAGACAGTTTAAGGCAAGAGATAGAGTGGCTGCCAGACAATACAGGGGAAAGGAAAACTGGGCATTGGGATCAGTTGTGGCAGTGAAGGGCTCCAGGACTTTTATAATTGAAACTGACGAGGGTCTCATTTGGCATAGACATTTAGACCAAATTAGGGCCATGAAGAATCACCAACATAGTTCAGACAATATAGTGTGTGATTGTAATCTAAGCCCAGATATTAGTAGACCATCAATTGATTTTTCAGTTACATCACCCCTAAAAATCATAGTGCTACATGCAAGTGACAAAGTGGACTGTAGTGCTACTAGTGAACCCATTGAAAATCCTCTTATCCCAACAGTGAGTGAAATTGTAAATGAAAGTGATTTATGTGAAGTGGCCAAAGAAAATGGTAACTGTCCAAAGACTGATGATGTTAGGAGATACTCTCAGAGAGACAGGAAAAAGAGGGAAACACTGAATCTATGATTACTGTGAACCAATCTTTTTTTTATGTTAACTGTCAATCTGTTTTTACTATTGATAATGTTCTATTTCCTTCATATTGTCATTTCATTGTATTTTAATTGTTAATAACCTTTTTTTTGAAGGAGGAGAGGGATGTTGTTGATTTGCCAGATCTGTCACTGCTGCTACATTGTATAATCACGATTTACAATGTACCTTTTTTTGTAATAAAGAGGAAGCAAAAACTGCCGCTAGGCATCTGGCAGGCATTCTTACTTCCGGCTTCAAACAGGATAGACGTGCATTCATTACAACAACCACCTTTTTATGTAATCTACCTTTGTAAATTATAAAAATGTAAATTAAATTATTTCTATTCTAATATGATTTAAAGTAAAGTATCTACATGAGCACCCATGTTTACATAATAATTGTAACACAGGTGGAATGTGACATCAGAGAATGAAATCTCAAAGAAACCTGGCACAAAGTGGACGGAAGAAAGGAAAAGAATCCACGGGGAAAGAATGAGAGAAGTTTGGAAGGTCAGAAAGAACAGTAAAAAATGAGTCGGAATGCTTTGCGTGATCCAAACAGGGTCTATACGCACCTAATAATAATAATAATAATAATAATTGTAACACACCTCATTGTAAATGTAAAGTGCTTGAACAAGTGATATTTTATAAATATTTATGTTTTTTAATTAATCATTTTTTTAAGTTTGACAAGCATATTAGCGAATAGTAAAAGTAAACAGTGAACACTATATAATTAATTATGGGGTTCCACAAGGATGTGACTTGGATGTGATCCTTGGGCCCACACTATTCAACTTGTATGTAAATGATATGCCTAACATAGTCAAGATTTCTACTGTTATTCAGTACGCTGATGACTCATTACTTCTAATTGCCTACAACAGCATACGCAAGGCTGAGGAAATGTAGCAGTATGATTTTAACTTGATACTGAATTGGGCTCATGATAGGGATCTTGTCATCAACTCGGATAAGACAGATGTTATGCATATTCACTCTCCTCATGTTAATTGTACTGGTGATATTAATTTCATAAGCCATGCGTGTGCTAGTTTTCACCAAAATATAGATAATTTAGATCATTAAAATTTAGATTTAGATCAATTTTAATTTCTTGCTATTGATAAAAACTTAAAGTGGGATTCTCATATCTGTAGCTTACGCAACATGGATTTTGCTAAAATTTTATTACCTACAAAATAAAGTTCCGATGAAATATTTACGGATGGCTTACCTCACTTTGCTTGAGTCTCATGTTAGGTATGGAATAATTAACTGGGGTGGTGTTTCCTCTTATCTTGTTGAAAGAGTGAAGAAAATTCAAATTATAGTGCTTAAACTTATGGTAAATTCTAACGAAAGAACCCAAGACATCTCCAACTCTAAATTGTTTAAATCCTTAAATATTATGACGCCGGAATTTGTTAATATAAAATTTGTTAATAACAAACATTTGTTATAATATGCATACTGTTCGTTTTGATGTTCCTAAATTCTATAATTTGTATGGACGAGAAAAAATTTTTGCCAATCACTGTGGAGCAAATTAGTAAGGAATCAAGGACAGACTTATCTCTCAGTAAGGTGATTGATTATAATTATCTCAGTGATGAAAAGGATGTAAATTATGGCATTCCACAAGGATAAATATTCGGGCTGCTATTATTTTTAAACTATGTAAATAGTATTTTTTAAATGGTTCAGTACTCTAGAATCTTTCTTTACGCTGATGATATCATTTAGGTCACTAAACATAACGATATTCAAATACCTGATAAATAGTCAAAAGGATTTTAATAACATTCAGAAATGTTCTCATGACCATGAACTAGTAATTAACATAAAAAAACCAAATGTATGCATGTGAGAAATCCAAAAGTGGAAAAAAATTGCTGAATATTATACTGCATAGTCATTATTGTATACATTTAAGAAATCTATATTTTTATCTTCACAGTTGATCACCTATAGAACAAGTAAGTCAAATGAAATACCTAAGAGTGATATTGGATGACAAGTTTAAGTTTGATAACCATATAATCAAACTGGATAAAACCCTGTGGCACCTTGCCACTAAATTTTATGTTTTTATTATTTATGACCCTCAAAAGTAAAGAATTATATTATACAAGGAATTAGTTGAATCGGTTCTATGATATGGAATCATATGGAATGGGGTTCCACCATCAAAACTTATATTTCACAACTCGAAAAATTACAGATCAAAATAATAGAGGCTCTAATGCCTAATAAGAAAAATACTAATTTCATAACTTTTTGTATAGAAAACAAAACATTTCCTGTGACTGAATTATATAAATATATATAATTAAATATATAATTGT
>KZ310643.1:82395-100153 GCA_000376725.2 Ladona fulva
TTCGAAAATTCGTTTATGGTATTTTCCATTAAGATAGAACGTTAAAATTTACGGAGTCGTTAGAAGATGCAGTTTCCTATCGTATGGCGTAAGGATTTTTGTCCTAGTGGCCCCGGGTTCGATGCTGGGACAATTCGTATAACCGAATTTTCAAAAATTCGTTTAGGGTATTTTCCCTTAAGATAGAGAGTTGAATTTCACGACATCGATAGAAAATATTAATTTCTATCGTATACTTTAAGATTTTTGTCCTAGTCGTAACAAGTTCGATGCTAGGACGCATCTAATGGCGCCCATAAGGGAAGTCTTTTTCAAAATTCTTTCTGGACACTTACCGAAAAGAGAAATAGCTATAATTCGGCAAATGAAGAGTATTTGTGGTTGTGTTTCATATCCAAGCCTAACTACTACTAAACTGATCCTTGGTTCGAACCCAGGGCGGATTAAGTATTTCTCCGTAAGAAGTGTACAGGAAACTCGGATAATATTTTGAGCTAATTCCCGTTTCGATTTTGCCCTGATAATTGACTGTTAGTTTATTGAGCAGCATTTAAGCCGTAAAAGAATTGCAATCTACCGCAAATGCATTGGTGTATGGCAGTGTGTGTAATCATACCTTCCCTTTTGGCGATATATGGCAGGCGGTGTAGGGTAGACGGTGTATGGTAGACGGTGTGTGGCAGGCGGAGGATGGAAGGCGGTGTATGGCAGGTGGTGTATGGCACGTGGTGTATGGCAGGTGGTGTGTGGCAGAAGGTGTATGGCAGAAGGTGAATGGCAGAAGGTGTATGGCAGAAGGTGTATGACAGAAGGTGTATGGCAGATTGTTTGTGGCAGGTGGTGTATGGTAGTCGGTTATGGTTGACTGTGTAAGGAAGGCGGCGTATGGCAGTAGGTGTACGGCAGGTGGTGTATGGCAGGTGGTGTGTGGCAGATGGTGTATGGCAGGTGGTGTATGGCAGAAGGTGTATGGCAGGTGGTGTATTGCAGGTTGTGTATTGCAGGTGGTGTATTGCAGGTGATGTGTGGCAGTCGGTTTATTGTACGCGGTGTATGGCAGGTGGTGTATCGCAGTCGGTGTATGGCAGGCGGTGTATCGCAGTCGGTGTATGGCAGGCGGTGTATGGCAGTCGGTTTATGGTAGACGGTGTATGGCAGGTGGTGTATGGCAGATGGTGTATGGCAGAAGGTGTATGGCAGGTGGTGTATGGCAGTCGGTTTATGGTACGCGGTGTATGGCAGGTGGTGTGTGGCAGTCGGTTTATGGGTGACGGTGTATGGCAGGCTATGTATGGCATTCGGTGTATGGCAGGCGGTATATTTACTGCTTTCTTTATAAATTCTATATGATATTTTCCAAATTGGTGTTTTTTTAAAACCTTAGGAATAGATTTTGTTTTGTAAGTCTTTAGAAGCAGCCACTTACTGAATATTATTGACTTTTATAACTTCTTATGACAGTAATTTACCTGGTGTGCTGAAACATATTTAGAAATCTTCATTCATATCATGACAATTCATTACATGTACAGAATGTTCAGCCCTCCTTTTTTAGCTATTTTCTGTTTAACTGAGAAAAGTACTCGTCAAATTAAGAGGCTGTACAAAAGTGGAAAGTCTATCCCTATAAATTTAATTAGTCACAACATTTTTACCGGAGAGCAATAATTTTGTAGAATGAAGTAAATAAATATTAGATAGACCAACAATTAAATGGCAAGCTAAAGGAACTATGTAGAGAATGCAAAGGAATTGAAACGACAAATGCAAACAAAAGCAAACAAACATAAACCACCAACTTAACTTTTTTCACACGAAATATTTTCGACAGAAAGCGTGTCTGAGTGATCGCGACAATCAAATAAACATAGACTTTGAGAGTCACAATATAATAAAAAATCCAGAGCAATAATCTTCCTTTTTTGAAGCAAATTGTTATGTGTTCATAATGAAAATGGTGGCGACTCAAAATCTAATTATGCACATTAAATAATTGATCCCAATAACAAAACTCGTGATACTGTGGAAATCGGTTAACACTTAAGATAGGAAATTATGTATGTAAAATATATGTAACATTAACCTGATATGTTTCATTTTGCAAATGAAATAAAAAAATTGTTAAAAATAAACGTAAATGCATGTATCTGTCGACTCTCGGAAAAACAATACGATAGATAATTAGTTTAACAGATTACACAACATTTTTTTATTATTTACTTTTCATTCTACTATACTAGGTGACAGTGATCGATTAGAAAAGTAGTTTATGCACCCCCAGCCATTCGCAGAAAAGCAGCTTGTTGGGTACATGCATAAAAGTAAATTTATTTAACGGAAGGGATATTTAGAATCTTCATCATTTTGAAATCTTGTTGACGAAAATGAGCGGAGACATTTCTAAATGATCGCATATGTACATACGAATTGTCAATATAAATCATTCAACACTTCAAATGCTAATATCTCAGAATTTTTCCTATTTATATACCTTAACATAAATTCTTACCATGTATTTTATATGGGTCTTAATTCCACATGTATTATTATATAAAAATGTATAAGCTCAGTTTCAACAAATTACAAATACGTAATTTTCATTTATAACCTCAAAATTGTAAAATAATTCGTCCATTTCATCAGAATATTCGCAATTTCGTACAAAAAAAATATTCGACGACCAATAAAAGAAACTTTAATCAATATTTCTTCCTTTGGTGCGTTTCTCGATTTCATGCAACTATTCTCACTAATTTTATTATGCGAAAGAAAGAAACCCTACAAGCGATAAAAGTTAACGATGATACATAATCTCGGATTCAACAATTGGCTTGATTGTCAGGGGAACCGGCTGTTTCCAACCACAAATTCTCACAAACTGTTTGTGTATTTTACCAAAATGTTCGCATTTTCGGATCTAAATCAAAGTTCCATGGCAAAATTAAGAATTTTTATCCAATTTCCATTATTTTGTGCTTACTTCGATTTTGTACGGTTATTATTTCTAATTTAATTAGTCAAATTAAATAAAATCTGTAAGAAATAATAATGAGCGTTAAATGCGTTTCTTATACAAATACTTTGATTCGTCTGGAGACGAAGCGGGGACAGTAAGGGAGATAAAAAAGTAACCTATTATCTGCGCGAGGCAGAGATTTATAATAAGAGTCAAAAATGCTTGCATACTGCAGGCTTAACAGGATAGATTAGCTAAGGCATTATACACCCCCTGCCATACCAGTTGATGCTTCTGACGTCTTACAAATCAAAATCTATTCCTAAGGTTTCAAGAAAACATAAATTTGGAAAATATCTTACAGAATATATTAAAAGAGCAGTAAATATACCGCCTGCCATAAGCCTCCGGTTATACACCTACAACCATACACCGACTGCGATACACCTCCTGCCATACACCGCGTACCATAAACCGACTGCCACACACCACCTGCCATACGCCACCTGCCATAAACCATCTGCCATACACCACCTGCCACACACCACCTGCCATACACCACCTGCCATACACCATCTGCCATACACCACCTGCCACACACCACATGCCACACACCGCCTGCCATACACCATCTGCCATACGCCACCTGCCATACAGCTTCTGCCATACACCGCCTTCCACTCACCACCTGCCTTACACCGCCTTCCATACACAGTCAACCATAAACCGACTACCATACACCACCTGCCACACACCATCTGCCATACACCTTCTGCCATACACCTTCTGCCATACACCATCTGCCACACACCCTCTGCCATACACCACCTGCCATACACCACGTGCCATACACCTACTGCCATACACCGATTGCCATACACCATCTGCCATACACCGCCTGCCATATATCGCCAAAAAGGAAGACATGATTACACCCACTGCCATACACCAATGCATTTGCAGTAGATTGCAATTCTTTTACGGCTTAGATGCTGCTCAATAAACTAACAGTCAATTATTAGGGCAAAATCGAAACTAGTTCAAAATATTATCTGAAATGTCTCTACATTGCTTATGGAGTAAAAATTAACGTGCCCTGGCATCGAACCAATGATCAATTTCGAAGTTCTTAAACTTTAATATGAGCTAGACGCATTACTTCTTTCCAATTTCCGAGTTTAGCAATTTTAATTTTCGGATAGCGTCTTGAAAACCATTTTAATAAGCTGCTACGGGTAAAACTTATGGTAGAAATTTGATATGTCCTGTCATCAAACCAAGTAAACTTACGGTAGAATTCCATTACAAATACGGTTTTAAATGGCTCTAGTAGCCATTGTTTGGGTTTGATGAAGAAATCGAAACGGGAAGTACCTCAAAATATTATCCGAGTTTCCTGTACACTTCTTACGGAGAAATACTTAATCCGCCCTGGGTTCGAACCAAGGATCAATTTAGTAGTAGTTAGGCTTGGATATGAAACACAACCACAAATACTCTTCATTTGCCGAATTATAGCCATTTCGCTTTTCGGTAAGTGTCCAGAAAGAATTTTGAAAAAGACTTCCCTTATGGGCGCCATTAGATGCGTCCTAGCATCGAACTTGTGACGACTAGGGCAAAAATCTGAAAGCATACGATAGAAATCAATATTTTCTATCGATGTCGTGAAATTCAACTCTCTATCTTAAGGGAAAATACCCTAAACGATTTTTGAAAATTCAGTTATACGAATTGTCCCAGCATCGAACCCGGGGCCACTAGTACAAAACTCCTTACGCCATACGATAGGAAACTGCATCTTCTAACGACTCCGTAAATTTTAACGTTCTATCTTAATGGAAAATACCATAAACGAATTTTCGAAACAAATATATATTAAAATGTTTATAATTCATAAAATATATTTATAACATTAAACTTATTTCGTATGTGTTAACTAGATAGTCTAGTGTAGAGTGCATACCCGTAGAAAACGTGGGGCTGAGGGTCGCGTGACTTGTACCACTCGGTATTATTTATGTTAAGTGATCGCTACCTATGTTCAGTGAACGCTACCTAGGCGAGGCTCACTGTACAGTGAACGCCACCTGCAGGTAGGGCTCAGTGTACAGTGCTCCCTACCGGTTAAGTGCTCCGTGCCTCCTACACCGGCTCCTCCTCCTTCAAAAATCTACCGGGAAACGCGAATGCCATCTATCGGAGATAAGACGTGAAAAAAAGTAAATATGAAAACGTTCCATAAGGTCCTAATTCCTCTATAAGATTACTCTATCACCATATTCAGATCAGTGGAATATTTTACACTTGCTTTTTATGGCAGAGGAAAATGTATACTTAAATTAATTTGTGTCACAAGGAATGATACTTTGCTTTCCTTGCAACTTAGGAATGAGACCAGTTGAGGGATAGATAATTAAAATTAAGAGATACCATATTTTTTGAAGGGTTTCTCTTCATTCCCTAATATCAAATTTACGGTTCCGCGACAACTGAGCGCGTCTCACAACTAAACTTAGCCTAAAAACTATGTTATATTAATTTTGTAAATCTGACATATAGCATAATATGTGGAATACTGTTATAGTGAGTTATCTCTTTGTTTAACCACGGATGACGGCAGTATTTCGTTTAAATGTCGTCGGCAGTATTTATGTCAACTCTTCGATGTATGTGACATAAATTCTTTTTATGCGAACTTTAAGACCCTTAAATCACACCATGTACAATTTTAACATTCTACATTGTATATTTACGTTATTTATGTTAAACAACACGTATATTAACAAAGATCTAGATCAATTCAGGACTGCGACAATTGAGCGCGTCTCACTACTTTAGTTAACGTAAAACTATGTTATATTAATTTCTGACAATTTTAAGGATGGCATAGTTTTTTCAAATATCGTTATAATTATACGCTTCTTTGTTTAAGAGGTGTAACTATAACAGTATTTCTTAATAATCTATTAAATTTCGTCAGCAGCATTTCCTTTACTTTACTGCCGTCATCCGTGGTTAAACAAAGAGATAACTCACTATAACAGTATTCCACATATTATGCTATATGTCAGATTTACAAAATTAATGTAACATAGTTTTTAAGTTAAGGTTAGGTGTGAGACAGTTGTCACGCGCTCACTTGTCCGGCCACGCAAATGTACACTTCTGTCTCTTAAAAAATGAGTCATTTCATTTTTCAGGAAGAAGATGGTGGAAAGATGAACTTTATGAATGATTTATAAATGAAATGACACAGTTTAGATTATTTAGCTGTGACTATCAACACAAATTTCTATGGATTAAGGAAAAGTTTGAATACTTTGCAGAATAAAGTCCAGCGGCTGATCCCAAAGGATTAACAAGTGTGAAAAATAGCGACATGAGTGGGACTCAAACCCAGGTCTCCCACTTTCCGGAAAGTAGGAGACCTTGTCCAAACCGAGTCCCAGTCATGTTGATATTTTTCACACTTGTTACAAATTTCTATGTTAAAGAGATTCCTTGATGAATACATCAATTTATTTAAGTCTAACACTCCAATTTTATTTAATATCAGAGAAAAAGTTTCAACATTCTTAAAGAAGAAAATTTATTTTTGATAAAGAACTTTCATAAAATGCATAACATACCTGTTATCCAAAGAATCCCTTTATCTGAGACAGGTGTTTCACACAAATTCAAAACTTGTAGGCGATGTAAATGTTCACAAATTAGTTGTAGACCAGCATCTCCAAACTGTCAATGAAAAATAGATAATAGTTAAACTTTTAAAGAGAGAATTATGATAGAATCAATTTCATATATCAATCAACCCTCAGATTCACTGGAAAAATATAATCAGTTTTTAGAAAGACTGTTCTCCTTGCTCTTTAGTTATAGCATTAAAACATTTAATAAAAATACATTGTATTCCTGACTTAAATTTCAACTTTGTATTAAATTTCAATTTTAGTTCTCTAAGCCTTATTTCTGATATTTCAGGGAATAGTGTCCTCCAGGCTTCTCCGAGAAGTTGGAATTCTTTTACAGCAAATGCAATAACTTCCATCTAGCAGTCCGTTTTTTCAAATATAATTCATCTCATGTTTTCATTACAAATTTTTAGCAATTTTTCAGAGGATGTGCATGTTGTATTAGCCATTAATCTCTTATTTTGCCATATAGTCAAGCCAATATAAGAGCAAAATCCACTACTTCGGCCTCGACTTTGTTGTAGCTATTCATGATGAAAAGAATAAGAAACACTTATACACGTTACCACAGAACCAACGGTCGTTTCATTAAATTATCCTGTGGTAACGTGTATAAGTGTCTCTTATTCTTTTCACCAATATAAGAGATTGTCAGTGTGATACTTACTACAAATACCATGTACATAGGAATAAAATTATCGAATCTACATTTCTATAAATGATTCCATACAGGCTTGGTTATTCCCACATGATGGAAACTTATTCTTAAATAGAAAGAGAAACTCTCTTCATTATTGAAGAAAAAAACTTGATAGGATTTTTCTGTCTGAACCCTTTAGCTGCCAAAATCGGATTTACCCCACGCGCTTAGAAAAACTTTTCGACCATTTTGTATCTTTCCTTTGTTTATTTCTGTCATTTGTAAACACAGATGTGCATTTTAAGTTCCTCAGTTGAAGAAAACCCTCAAAAAGTGTGAAGTCGGCTCAGCGCTCGGGTATGCCACGATGAGTCGGTTAATCTCCAAACAAAGTCTTCTGGAGGGCAAAAGTTGCCGATTTCTTTTCGATTCTTTAAGGATTTACAATGGATTACGAGCTTCGTGTATATTCCATGTGCGTATTCCGGAGTATTTTGCAGCAGAAATTCTTATTTTCTGAAAATCTCTCAGAGCAAGCAGAAGTTAACTTCTTCACGGAAATTAAAGGAAATGCCATTCTTTTTATTACCTCAATTAACTAAATCCTTAACAAAATAACAAAAGTCAAAAAGAAGCTATAACAAAAGACAACTCAGTACTGCGGTCCTTCCAAAGCAATAGCAGAAGGAGCTACAGTGGAGAAGAGAGCCGATGGTGCTGCGTGGACAAAATGATTGATATCCCTTGAGATAGATAAGTATGAGTGATATCGAAGAAGTGTTTAGAATGGCCACGAGTAGCAGGTCAGAATTCAAATTAATTGTGATACAAAATGGGATGAGAGTGCGGCAACTTACATTGCAACGAAGTACTCAGCATTAACACCAGATACGCCGCGGCAGAAAAACAAACATCAAACGTTTTCCCAGTCAAAAAACCGTACACACATTGCACTGCCATTGAACATTTTCATCAACAGTGGTAGAGAAGCATCACAGATACTGAAAAAGTATTTATGAAGCAATGTGAGGTGTAGGGGAGAAAGGGCCAAAGCGCAAAAACAGACAGCCGATAGATCGGCCGTGGCATTTTCGCACATATCCCGTGGGCCTACAGATCAGCCTATAGATCGAGATTTAGTAGTGGTATTGTTAAAAGTTCTTCGACTGCTTTGGTCATTTTGCACCCACCCCCACCTGGAATCGAACCCAGGACCGCTTTCGCCGAAGTCGAACGCCCACTTGGCTAGCCCAAGATCGAGATTTTCCTCGTGGAAAGATGAGATCAGAAAAAGAGGTTTTTGTTGCGTTTGACATTGGAATGGGATTAGTGCATAAACCATTCCTTGAGAGTTATTTTCAAGATTCATACTAGTTAGCCTACACCCCAGGGTTTGGCTCCGTTTTTGCAAGGAATAGGTAACAGCAAATACGATCTTTCTTAATAGAATAAATTAACACAAAGAATATTTCGGGAATTGGTTATAGATGGCTTAATGGAAGGATACAAGAAAGAGAGTCAGCAGAGGAGCGGTCCTAAATTTGTTTCTCCCCATCCTTTTCAGGCTGACGGAGCGCCTTTTCCCAACAATTTCAAGGTAATAAACGCCAGCCGGATTGTATTTTTTGCAGTGTTCTTCCTTCCTAATGCTCAAAAAAGGGAAATGTAAAAGAAAACAGACGACATACTTTTGCAATCAGTGTCCTGAAAAATCTGCCTTGTGTGTCATTGAATGTTTTGAGGCTTACCACACCGTTAAAAAGAAGAAAAAACATTGTAAATTTGAAAAATAATGCATAATTATGTATTTATATGGTGTAAAAATGTGTGAAGGCAATTTTACGTAAGCCTGAATTAAAAAAACATAAAATAAGGATCATGGTGCTAGGAAAATAGTATAAGTCTAAAACGTAAAGGTTAAATTTTGTAAAGATATTAGTAGACATATTCAATTTGTCATTTTTGCAATTGTACATTATAATAACAAAATACTATTAAAAATTGTTAATNTATACCATTAGTTCTGGAATGAACAGGTAAATTTTTTTAAACTACAGTTCTCAGTTGAATTTTTCTTTCTGATTATTGTCAATATACTATTTGTTGTATAAATAAAATACATTGTAATAAACATTTATTTAGAACTTACTTGATTACTTTAAGAATATTGTAGGTAATAAGGATATAACATGTACCTATTACAAGATGTATTATGCTAAAAATATGATAGTTAATTTTACTTATTATTGTTGTAATTATTATCTAATGTATATTAATTTTTAAATTTCTTGGACTCTATTATCCTTTAGATACGTTTCAGATGTATCATTTTGTAAAATTATATATTGTTACCCATTTAAACATATTCAATATTTTCCTTTATAGATTGCAAATGTATATGTTAATAAAATATTTATTGCATTCAAAATTAATTTCTTTATTTTATTTTGCCATTTTTTGGTGCAGGACCAAAGTATATACCTCTGAAAAAAAATTGACCACACTAAAAATTCATTTTTTGGTGGATATTTGACACTTTTCGGGGACTAACATGAAAATAGGCCCGGTAGCTAAAGGGTTAAGCAATGCCTAGTGTTATTGACTGCCCTTAAATTGTGAACAAAATAGTTAGCAATTACAGCAAGACCCCGCTTAATGCAGGGGATACTTTCCAAATATTTCGAGCTACACAAAACAGATTTAAACGAGGTCGTCTTAGTACGTAAATAATGGAGACCCAACTTCTGGCCTTTCGTAACGAAACATCAATAAAATGAGAGAGGGCCATTAGAACAACTAAGTAAGCATCCATGTTGTTTCAAAAGCCTATATTTTAAACTTGCACTATTTAACATGATAAATTTACCTCAAGTGGAATTTTAATGTCTCCAGGGACCTAAAAGATATATAAATACCTAAAACGCTAACAAAATCCACATTGGCCCTATGTAAACATTCAGGTTGCCAGTAAAATATTGAGCATCACGTTTCGCTTATTCCAGGTTTCTGTAGGATTTACATTCAGAGAGTATTTGGATCAACCTAGAGTGAAAAGAAAGGTCACCTCTGATTTTTTGCAAAGTCTATACATGTATTAAAAATATTTTTCTCAAGGAAGAATTGACTTGAAAAAAAGTCTGACGGCATCAGGAATCGAACCCGGGTCTCCCAGTTGCAGGTCAGTAGCTCTGTCCGTTGAGCTATCCCGGCAGAACTTTTCTCCAAGCCATTCGGGAGATTTTGGCTCATTTCCATTAAAGCATCTAATCGTGTCGCTGGATTTAGCCAAGGAAAATCATTTCATTACAATCGAACCGAAATCCTAAACGGATCCTTGTTTCGATTCCAGGGAGGATTAAATATTTCTCCATAAGAAATGTACAGGAATCTCAGGTGATACTTTGAGCTAATTCCCAATACGATTTCGCCATGAAACCTGAGAGATAGTTAATGGCATCGGGAAATATCTCAAAATATTATCCGAGTTCTCTGTAGATTTCTTATGAAGAAAAATTGAATCCACCCTGGCGTCGAACCAAGGATCCCTTTCGGATTCATTAGGTTTGAAAATGAATCACAAGCACAAGTTAACCTCATATGCCAAATTTCAGCAAAATTCGCTTTTTGGTAGGTGCCACGAAAACAATTCTGAAGAAGTCACCCTGTATATCATTTATGGGCGAAATTTGATGCATCCTAGCATAGAACCATTGCACAGTGGGCTGAAATCGGAAAAAGCCGGACAAAAGTCAAAATGGCTTTTTTGAGATACATATCTGAAACTTTGCATATATATACAAAAATGATTGCTGATCATGGAATGATAAGTCATTTCTCATATATCCCATCCGTTACGTAGCTACTGAGGCTCAAACATGACTAAATTTCCAAAAGCACGCCCGATTGAATTTTCTTCGAAAATCTTATAAGTTAAGTAGATGGTGGACTTGTGGAAGGATTTTAATGGAATAAAAAACGTAATATTCTGGTAACATGATACTTTTCCTATATTGTCTATAAATTTCGATGATCTTGGTCAATATTTGTGCGGTATTACGTCACAAAATGGCGGACGCTTTTTTCAGGCAAAATTTGACACAAAGTAGACAATATCTTTTGTTTAAGAAAAATGGTCTCCTGGAAATTGCATCAAAGTATTCATTAAAGATATTTTAAGAATATCCAGCAGAAATATTTCAAAAATCTCTGCGACCACGAAAATGAACGCGATTTTTTGACCGCGCTGCACGACCCGGGTCCGCGCAGCTGGACCTGGTAGTAGGACTACTCCGTTGGATTGTTCAAGTTGTTTTGGCCTTAACTCTTCGAAATTGCCGTTTCTAAGCTAAGTATGTTATCACTGTTGTCCAGAAGTTCTATATTGAAGGTATTAAGAGGATTTTTGATCGTGCGAATGGATCAATGGATGCGTTACTCTGACAAATACGGTTTGGTTTGGACAACTTACGGAATCATGCCTCAAATTATGAATATCCTTCAACTATTGAGAGTAAGTTTGTATGTTCGTATAATACATGCTTTCCAGAGAACGCAGCATCTGCCATTGCTTTTCCATCCATTTCCTTTCCACCTTTGCCGAAGACGGCCGCGTGAAAAGGGGGCGTTTTATGACACCGCGCAGCCTTTACGGGTATTTTTAAAGAATATTTTATATATAATAATAAATATAGATGCAATTAATAAGAGTTCTGACCCTTCGAAGAATTCTCACTACTCTCTGTTTCCACTTCTTCTATTTCGTTTAACACTAGAAGTTGTCTCAATTCTTTTGGCATCTTCCTGTGTCTCTTCGGAGATGAATTTGAGGTGAAGGAAAGAAATGGTTCAGAAGTGATCGACAACCTTTTAAATAAGTCGTCATTCGTGGCCATCCTGGAAAGTTTTCTGGTGAAGCGCGTGCGGAATATTCTGGTGTCCTTATTTCTAGCATCCATCGCATCTTTGGACAGCTGCCCTAAGAAGGGAAGAATTGCCGCCTTTGATATTTCGCCTCCATGTATAAGTAGTACCTTATGTACTGTGATTGCCATGTAATACCAGGGATACAGGTCTACGTATAATTCGGCAGTTCTGTGGGAGTACTGCGAAAATGCCTCGTCGTTGAGCGGTAGTCCGGTAGATATTGCCTTTAGTATTGTGGTAAAATGTTTGATGAAGTAATAATTAACTTCTGTAAAAAATATGAAAATATGTATATTAAACGCGATGGCAAATCTTCAATGCCTACAAAACAGGAAAGTTACTGAGTTTTCAAAAGTACTTGTACGGTATAATATGTGTTACCTATGCATGGCTATTAATCAAAAGCTAAGTCCATAGGCACAGTTACCTGTCAATTCAGCGGCCAGTTTTCGAGAATCAAAAAAAACGTCTTGCCGTAAGTCCATCGCTCGTAATTCCTGATCCAGGCCTTTGTACGTCTACAATTAACCCCATTCTTTCTCGAAAAGCTTTCTGTATGATTGCCCTTTTCTTCGATAAGTGTATTTTAAGAGTCCCACGGGCCTAAAAAGAACATTATAATTCAGATATTTAATTTACCTTAAGTAGTAGTATTGTTAAAAGTGCTTCGACAGCTTAGGTCATTTCGCACGTAGGCTCCCACCGGGAATCGAACCCGGGACCGCTTTCACTGAAGTCGAACGCGTTACCCACTTGGCTATCGGGAGCCCTAATTTACCTTAAGACACAGATTTCGAGCCTCAGTTTTAATGCTTTCTCACCTACCACCGTTCTCTCCAGTCGATACGATATGTGCAAAAGCACAGTAACAATAATAAAATCGAATGTAGCAATGGTACGTTGACAAACCGAAAGCATATTTTTCCAGATCAACAGGTCGATTCCCAATTGCTCTTATATCATTCATTTCGGAAACTTTAGCTCCGCAGATGTAGCACTTCACGCCAACACTCTCAGTCAAGGCATTGCTTACCTAAAAGAATTGTTTTTATAAGTTTGTTAAGCATTATCCACTGCCATATACTATTATCCACCTTTAATAAAAGTATAAGATTTATTTTTCCATTTATCATCGTTAGGAGCATGTTAAAAGTGACGGAATAACTTCCCAAATTCCATTTCTCTAATGCATCAATCTGCCTTTGTAAATAATTTCTTTCCTCTTTAGCAACTTCTTTGAGCCACTGAAGGAGAATGGGCCGGCAAAATCTGGTTGAAGACGGCCGAAGATTTTTACAGACAATCTTACCTAAAGTAGTGCAAGTATTAATATTGCTACCTTCTATTAAAACTAGATTAGAAAAAAATAAACATGTATACACTTATACATCATACCAGTTGCGTCATTTAGCAAACGGAGTGGCACCAGGGAACTCATGAATAAATATTCATCGGATGAATCTGCTCGCTCCCACAATTGTTTATATTGAGCATGACCCGAACTACCATCAAATCCATACATGCACATTAGCGTACAAGCAATTCATTGCTGGAAGTTAGAACCGGGAATGGTAGACCGTACCCTGCTACTTTACTTGTAGTGATACTACAGTGAGTTTTACAGGGTAGCGCGAGGTAAGACAAACTAGAAAAGAAAAAATGAGGTAGGTTTCGCCATACGTAAATTTGCAATTGCAGTGAATGTAAGGGAAACGTTGAGAACTAAAGTTGCTACATTGGTGCCGGAGAAAAAGATACTTGGAAGGAGGGGCATATTTCAGGATCGGAACCAGGATTAATTGAAATGAAGAAAAAGAGAAGTATCCCTCGGAGTTGGTGCAAGAAAGAGCTTGCAGACAAGCTGTATAGGTAATCCGGAATTAAGTGAAATGGATCACAAACAAGGATGGCAAAGCAATGGCAGATGCTGCGTTCTCTGGAAAGCATGTATTATACGAACATACAAACTTACTCTCAATAGTTGAAGGATATTCATAATTTGAGGCATGATTCCGTAAGTTGTCCAAACCAAACCGTATTTGTCAGAGTAACGCATCCATTGATCCATTCGCACGATCAAAAATCCTCTTAATACCTTCAATATAGAACTTCTGGACAACAGTGATAACATACTTAGCTTAGAAACGGCAATTTCGAAGAGTTAAGGCCAAAACAACTTGAACAATCCAACGGAGTAGTCCTACTACCAGGTCCAGCTGCGCGGACCCGGGTCGTGCAGCGCGGTCAAAAAATCGCGTTCATTTTCGTGGTCGCAGAGATTTTTGAAATATTTCTGCTGGATATTCTTAAAATATCTTTAATGAATACTTTGATGCAATTTCCAGGAGACCATTTTTCTTAAACAAAAGATATTGTCTACTTTGTGTCAAATTTTGCCTGAAAAAAGCGTCCGCCATTTTGTGACGTAATACCGCACAAATATTGACCAAGATCATCGAAATTTATAGACAATATAGGAAAAGTATCATGTTACCAGAATATTACGTTTTTTATTCCATTAAAATCCTTCCACAAGTCCACCATCTACTTAACTTATAAGATTTTCGAAGAAAAATTCAATCGGGCGTGTTTTTGGAAATTTAGTCATGTTTGAGCCGGGGCCACCTGCGGGCCTCAGTAGCTACATAACAGATGGGATATATGAGAAATGACTTACCATTCCATGATCAGCAATCATTTTTGTATATAGATGCAAAGTTTCAGATATGTATCTCAAAAAAAGCCATTTTGGACTTTTGTCCTGCTTTTTCCGATTTCAGCCCCCTGTGCATTGGTGAGTAGGGCAAACACCTTTACAGCATTTGATAGAAATAAATATCTTCAACAGATGCCGTGAATTTCAACATTCTATCTTAACAAAATATGCCCAAAAAGAATTTTTTTTAATTGGTCATACAAATTGCCCTAGCATCGAACGTGGGGCCAATAGGAAAAAATCATTACAGAATACAATAGGAAACTACATTCTCTAAAGGATCCGTAAATTTCAACGTTCTAACTTAATGGAAAATACTTTAAACGAATTTTTGAAAATGCGATAAATATATTTAAAAGGGAGAAATTACTTATTTGGGGCTTCCTAGGATCGAACCCACGATAACAATGATCGACGTCTGCATTTTTCAAAATTCCTATGACCGAATTTGAAAAATTAGTTCAGGGTATTTTCCGTAAAGATAGAAAGTTGTAATTCACGGTACCGTCATAAGATGTAGATTTCTATCGTCTGCAGTAAAGATTTTTGTCCTTATGGCCCAAGTTCGATGCTAGGACCATTCGTATGAACGAATTTTCAAAAATTCGTTTAGGGTATTTCCCGTTAAGATTAAAATTGAAATTCACAACTTCTACAGGAATTGTAGATTTCTATCGTATGCGGAAATAATTTTTGCCCTAGTGGTCACAGGTTCGATGACTCATCAAATTGTGCCCGTTAGGAATATACAGGAAGTCTTTCTCAAAATGTATTTCTGGGCACTTACCGAAAAATGAATTTGATATAATTCGGAAAATGAAGATTATTAATAAATCTAAACTAAACTTATCTAACTAAGCTGATCCTTGGTTCGACACCAGGACGGACTAAGTATTTCCCCGTATGGAATATACAGGAAACTCGGAGAATATTTTGAGCTACTTCCCGATGAGATTTAGCCTTGAAACGTGAGTTACAATGACGAGATTGTTTTTACGAGAAGACAGCGACCATCGCTCTATGGAATTATAAAGACATCGATCCTACGTATCATATCTTTGAACCTATAAAGCCCCAAACAAGCTACATTTCGGGATTTTCTAAATTTGGAGGGTTTTTAATGATAGTGTATTTATCGTTTTCTATTAAACGAAAGGAGACATGAACCCTGCGATTTATCTCCTGATGTCAGCGAGATTCAAATTAGTGAATAAATATTATAGGTTTGATTCTAGAAATCCCCAAAAAGGGTACTTTTCGTGGATGTACATAGCACGAATTTCCAAAACTTTGCTCTGCATTTTCCAATAAGATTAAGACACTTTCTGAGGCTAAAGGAAATACAACACTGAGGGTATGGGCACTTTTCGTGTTCGTGCATTGCACGGATTTCAAAAAATATCTTCTGCGTTTTCTAATTACATTGAGAAACTTTAAAAATGACTAACAGGAGGACATCGCTGAGGCAGCGATCTTTTTGCTTAAATTCGCCAACTTGGACAGTACAGAGTAATTGAGACAGCGCTCCTAAGTATCATGGGTTAGATTCTAGAAAGTCCTAAAAACGGTACTTTTGGCGACTTTGTATATCGCGTGTGTTTTCAGTGATTAGTTTTTGGCATTTTCCGTTACACAAAAAGCGTCACTCACCCGAGGAACGTTAAATTGAAATATCCAAGCATTCAGTCTAAGAAATTAATCGATATAGAATTCTATTGTTCGATTCTAGAAGGCCCCAAAAACCGGTACAGATCGCGAATTTATACATTTTACGATTTCCCAGATATTTGTTTAGAGCATTTTCCGTTATAATAGAAGGTTAATATTCACGGTATCGTTACATGATACGGTTTTCTATTGCATGTAGTGAAAACAAATCCCCTAGTGGACATTGGTCGATGTACTACGAATCAAATTGACATCAACAATGGCGAATGTCAAGGGATGTATTAACCGCTTACCTGAGATATCCTAAATGGCATTTATATGGTGTTGTCGTCGTGTTATGTGCATGGAGTATTCTAACGGATACATGGGTATTTGCACATAGCGGAAAACGGCCCATCTTTATGCTAACTACGCTAAAGGAATTTTTGAAAATGCGCTCAATGCATTCTTATGGGAAAATGGCCGTATTTGGGGCCTCCTAGAATCGAACCTATGATGCCTAGAATGGATGTACGCTTTTTTCCATAGTGTCCAAACCCGGGACTTTACGGCAAAAAAATCCGCGGCTCCGTGCGGCACTTCCTTCTGCCTCGTCTTTAGTATCCTACATGTATATCTATATATATCCGGAGAAGCGTCCATATAAAGAGACGAGTAAAAGCTGCTTGCATACTGCAAGCTTCATGTAAGATAGTTTAACTATGGCATTACATACCACCTGCAACAGTCCGCCATTCATACACCGAGTTAAATGCACCAACTACAATAACCTAAACGAATTATTAATAATACGTGCATAAGAATTGTCCTAGCATCAAACCTGGGTCAATGAGGACAAATATTCTTACAGCATACCATAGAAATCCCTATCTTCAATAGATTCAAGCTTAATGTAAGATAGATTAACTAAGGCATTACACACCACCTACAACACTACGCCTTCCATACACCGAGTGCCATCCACAAACTACGTTACCATAACCGAATTATTTAAAACACGTCCTTAAGGATTGTCCTAGCATCGAACCTGGGTCTATTAGGACAAATATTCTTACGGCATATGATAGAAATCCATATCTTCTATAGATGTAGCGAATTTTAACCATCTACCTGACCGGGAAGTCCCGTAACGAATTTTTGAAAATTCGGTCATTCGAATG
>KZ310643.1:101633-118607 GCA_000376725.2 Ladona fulva
TTAATGTAAGATAGATTTACTAAGGCATTGTACACCTCCTGCAACACTCCACCTGCTATAAACGGACTGCCATCCACCAACTACAAAACCTAAACGAATTATTCAAATTACGTCCATGTGATTTGTCCTAGCATCGAACCTGGGTCTATAAGTTCAAATATCCATACGGCATACGATAGAAATCCATATCTTCTTTGGATGTTGCGAATTTCAAGCTTCTACCAGACCGGGAAATACCAAAACAAAATTTTGAATATTCGGTCATTCGAATGCTCCTAGCATCGAACCTGGGCCCTTAGGGCAAAAATCTTTACGGCATACGATAGAAATCGATTCATTCTATCAAATCCGTTAATTTTGATTTTCTTTCTTAACGTTAAACACCCTACATTAAATCTTGAACTTATGACATTTAGAATTGCCCTAGCAACGAACTAAGGACTCACAGAACAAAATCCTCTACGTAGAAAATCGTTTTATCTATCTGTGTCGTGAATTTGAACGTTCTATTTTACCGGGAAATACGGAAAATGATTTTCTGAAATTTAAGGATAATGAATTAACCTAGCATCGAACCTGGCGTCATTAGGGATACTGGTCATGCACCAAAACGAAGATAAAAATACAGTCTAATCACTATGTAAATTTCAACGTTCTATCTTAATGCAAAATACGCTAAACGAATTTTTGAAAATCCGCTCAATGCATTTCAATGGGAAAAGCACCTTTTTTGCGGCCTCCTAGAATCGAACCCATGATACCTAGAATGGATGTCCGCTTCATTCCATAGTGCCCAAACTCGGGACTTTACGGCAAAAAAATTGGCGGATCTGTTAGGCACTTCCTTCTGCCTCATCTTTAGTATCCTATATGTATATATATCTATATATCCGGAGA
Organism: Ladona fulva; assembly: GCA_000376725.2. Lineage (NCBI taxonomy): Eukaryota > Metazoa > Arthropoda > Insecta > Odonata > Libellulidae > Ladona > Ladona fulva. The sequence continues at coordinate 102,531 of KZ310643.1, forward strand.
AGCGTCTATATAAAGAGATATCCGAAGAAGCGTCTATATAAAGAGATATGTATACCTCCTCATATGTAACTTGTTGTGGTGAGGAGGCTTGTGCTCCACAATGATGCTCAGGGCTATGCCGGCGTTAATTTGACTACTGGTAGGGCCTCCCAGATCTGAGAGGAGGGGCCAGACTAAAACATACACACAGAAAATTCAGGTCGCGTCTGCAGTAGCAACCACCAACTACCTGGTCAGCGTCTGTTCACCCAGAGGGTGTGGCTGTACATAATGCTCCAGGAACTAACAATCCCTGGTTCTAAAATCCCAGTGGAAACTCTGGACCAAGAAGCTTACAAGTAATCATGACTCGTGCAAGTAATTACAACAATATCCCAGGTGGTAACCAATCCACCCATCGACAGACGGCAACCAGGTTGTCGGATTCTGGGGAACCTGGACATTCACGATCAAAGAAGACGCCGGTTTCTTATGGCAAACTTTCACACAAAACACCCTCATACATTGGCACCTTCAATATTAATACACTAATTCAACCTGGAAAATTACATAACTTATCAACGGAACTTGATAAGCAAAAGATTCTGATACTTGCTCTACAAGAGACACGATTCACAGATGAAGACACGGTAGACTATGGAAACTACCGCATATTCAAAAGCAAGACAGAAAGACGAGTCGCTAGAGGCGCTCCACTTCTGGGCATGGCCTTTATAGTACACAAAAAGATACTCGACTCTATCAAGGAAGTTACTCCCATAAACAACAGACTAATGACAATGCGCATACAGTGTGCTAACAAAAAATATACCATCTTTAACGTACATGCCCCCACCAAAGGGGATAACAAGAAAGACCGCAAATCAGCAGAAACATTCTGGGCAACCCTTGGTGATGGCCAAGGCTCCAAAGAATGACATCAAAATTTTACTAGGCGATTTTAATGCACAAATTGGCAAGGAAAAAATCCACCGGAAAACTGTAGGCAAATTTCCCGCACACAAATTCACAAACAGAAACGGCACAAGGCTCATCGAGCTATGCCAACAGAACAACCTGAAGATCATGTCCACATCCCTCAGAAAATACCCACGAAAACAGGAGACATGGAGATCACCTATACAAGAGATCGGCGAATTCCAGATAGACCATGTGGCGATCTCATACCCTGTACAAAAAGAGGTTCACGACGTCCAAGTCCGCAGAGGCGCAAATATCGATTCTGACCATTACTTAACACGAATCAAAATTAAATTTACCCCGAGGAGAATCCATCAGAAGAAAACATGCATACAGAAATTCGATACGAATAAGATTAAAGAACCCAACATCAAAGAAGAGTGGGAGCAAGAACAGGCAAACACATGGGAAGAATTCAATACAAAAATCACACAAAAAGCACAGGAAATAATCCCACTGAAAAAGACCTCAGAACACCCTTGGTGGAACTCGAATTACGAAAAGGCACTGGAAAAGCGCAAACAAGCATTCCTGGAGTATAACAGTAAGAAGTCCCCAGAAAGCCAACAGCTTTTCAATGAGATTAGAAAAGAGGTAGCAAAGACTATTAGGCAAACTAAAAGGAAGTACATGAAGAAACAACTAGACTCCATAGAAGAGAATTTCCGCAACTACAACACGAGAGACTTTTATAGGACTTTCGCAGGAAAAATCCGTGGATACACACCACAAAATTTGTGCTTCAGAAAACAAAATCGAAAATTAGCACTAACAAATCAGGAAAACTGTCAGGTGCTGGCACAATATTTTTCTGATCTTCTCAATTGCCCCGAACCCAACACCAGATTCCCCAAGGAAAATTACACAGATACCCACCCAGAATCACCACCACCAACAAAGGAAGAGATACACAGACACATACACAGACTGAAAAATAACAGGACATCAGGTGAAGATGGTATCATTGCAGAACTACTGAAAAACCTTGGACCAAAATCACTACAGGAACTCACACAAATCATCGAGAAAATATGGCAAACAGAAAAATTACCAGACGACTGGAAATGTGCTCTCATACACCCGTTATACAAGAAAGGTGAAAGAACAGTCGTGAACAACTAGAGGCATTTCCTTACTACAAGTTACCTACGAAAGTTTCTCAGCATGCCTTCTCCGAAGAACAACTAGAACACAAAATAGGTGAGTACCAGGCAGGCTTCCGCCCTGGTCGCTCATGTGCAGAACAAATCTTTAACCTGAAAACAGTATTGAAATACAGAGCAATCGGGAACGCGCCACTAATTTGCACATTTGTAGACTTCAAGACTCTATGATAGAAAATTATCATAGAATGGGAAAAAGAACTGAAAAACCGAGGATACTGGAAATCAATACGACTCGGACGACCTAAGGACAACACAGAAATGACATGCCTAAGCTTCGCTGACGACCTAGACATACTCTCAGACAATGAAACAACAGCGACCAAACAGATAGAAGTCCTCAAGGAATGTGTAGAGAAAGTCGGTTTACAAATCTCCTTCCAAAAGACTGAATTCTTCTGCTCAAAATTAGATATAAAAAAATTGAACACAAAATATGGTGAGATAAACAGAGTCACACACTTAAAATATCTAGGTGAGATCCTCGAACCTACAGGAGGAGAGAAGATTTCACAGAAGACTCGACTAGAGAAAATGAAGAGGGCATACGGCAAGACACACAATAGATAAGTCTTGGCGCTTTCCCGGTGGAATGTATGTTAAAGATAGTCTTCTCGAGCTGCTAACCGGGTGGCTTCTCGGTGAATTGCCGACGCGACGTTTCGGCCGCTATCACTGCGGCCATCCGGGTTGAGTGCCTGTCGCGGGGTCCGGTGCAACTTGGCAAGTCATGCCCATTCAGTGTCCATGGCACTTTTTATGGGCGGTAATACAGGTGGCATTGAGGTAAACTTGAGGTAAGGTAACAAACAGTGACAACGGTGATGCAGAGTCAACAGGAATTAATTAGAAGAAGAAAGTCAAACTTCTGAGGAAAGCAATGGTGAGGTGGGAAGTTAGGTACTATAAAGAAAAATTGAAAACAAACTGGCAGTGATTGCGCGCTGCTGCTTCAACTGCAAGAGAAAGTAGATGTATTTGCTTTTGCTCCAGTGGTGTGTGTGTTTTGTTATGAGTGTGGTGAGTGTAAGTGTAGGTGCTGGTTGTGTATTTGTTTTGTTGGTGATGAATAATGATGGTGAAAAATGAATGGATGATTGATTACCTAGTCCGCCTTTTTGATTTTGATTTGTTTTTATATTGTTGAAACTGATATTTATATATTACTAGTTTGGGTAGTTTTATGCTTTTCTTTTTCCTTCTTTTTTTAATGGGATAGTCCCAAAGATTATTGAGAAGTGGGTTATCAATGTTTTGGAGGTTTAGATTAAATTTTTCTATTCTTTTTGCAACTAAATTACTAATGGAGGTGAGCTGATGGAAGGATTTAATTTCTTTTAGAGGGACAAGTCTATTTGTTGTGGTGACTGATCTAATGCATCGGTTGTAAAATGATTCTATTTTTCTAATATTGTATTTGTATGAATTAAAGGACAGAATTGAGGCGTAAGTTAGATGAGGGACGATAAATGAATTGATCAATCGTAATTTATGGCTGGTGGAAAGGGGGCTGCTTTTATTTAACAGTGGAAATAGTTTAAATTTAGCAAACTGTGCTTTTTTGATGCTATTGGTTTCTTGGTCTCGCTTATATAGGGGGAGCCCCATGGTTCCTTTCACCTGATTGGTAGTTGGCGTTCCTCCCTTATTTTTCGGAATTAAAAACGAGGACTACCACGAGAAGATTCGGACTATGCTTAACGACTCTGCTTACCGGGAGTTAACACGCGACCCGACAGAAGCCATTACTAGGAAAACATTGACGCTCCTCAAGAAATTAGGCCTACCAGCTGAGACCTGCCGATCCCTAATCCCACAAGCCGCCGTTCCACCTTTACGGACTTCCAAAAGTTCACAAGGAATCCCTCTACGAACAATTGTGAACGGAATCAACTCGCCCACTTACCTGTTAGCCAGGTATCTAAGCAAGATGCTGACACCCCTAATAGGAGAAAGCAACCGCGCGGTAAAGAACTCCGCAGAATTTGTAACAACCTTGAAGCAGCTGAAATTGGACAACGGGGACATGCTGGTCAGCTTTGATGTGGTGTCACTCTTCACCAAAGTGCCCATCCAAGAGTGTCTCAGCCTGATAGAAGAAAAACTCGGAGAAGAAATCGCGCCTCTCTTCCGACACGCATTAACATCAAATTACTTCCTTTATCAAGGAAAGTTCTACGAACAAACGGACGGCGTAGCCATGGGATCTCCCCTCTCTCCTGCCGTGGCCAACCTTTTCATGGAGAATTTCGAGGAAGAGGCTCACCTCCGCAGCCCAACGACCGAAACACTTTTTTAGATATGTAGACGATACCTTCGCAGTCTCGCCTCTTGGGAAGAAATCTCTGGAGTATTTTTAGACCACCTGAACAGCAGACACCCTAATATAAAATGCACTATGGAGATCGAGAATGAGGGATGTCTTCCTTTCCTTGATATCCTAATTAGACGCAAATCGGATGGTACGCTTGGTCACAGCGTATACCGCAAGCCAACATATACGGACCTTTACCTACATGGGAACAGTCACACCACCCGGCCCAACCACGGTACGTGCTCTCTACTCTGGCTCATAGAGCACACGTAATCTCCGACTAAGAGAATGTCAGTAAAGAAATGGAACACCTAAGGACGACCCTCCTGCAAAATTGGCACCGCAGAAAGGAGATAGACGTGGCCCTGAAAAGGGCCGTTTCCCGTAACGTCCAGAAGTCGGCAAACGAGGAAGAACCCACAGCCACGGCAGTTCTACCGTTCGTTACCCCGATCACCGGAAAAATTGCAAGAATCCTGGGTAAACATAACATTTGCACTATCCACCCCTCCCCAGAAAACTTAAGAATCTTCTCTCCAATGTCAAAGACAAGCTCGGAATGAAAGCGGCCGGGGTATACGAGGTGCCATGCGAGTGTGGTGGAGTTTACATCGGACAATCAGGAAGGACCGTGGAAACAAGACTGAAATCATGGGTTCGATTCTACCCAAAAATGGTACTTTTCTCCTTTAAATGCATTGAGCGCATTTTCAAAAATTCGTTTAGCGTATTTTGCATAAAGAGAGAACGTTAAAATTTACGGAGTCGTTAGAAAGTGTTTATATCTTCCGTTTGCCGCAAAAACTTTATCCCTAATGGGCCCAGGTTCGATGCTAGGTAAATTCTTACTGCAAACATTTCAAATAATCATTTTGGGTATTTCCTGGTAAGATAGAGCGTTGAAATTCACGTCATCGATAGACAATAACAACGTCTATGGCACGCGTAATGGTTTTTGCCCTGAAGGTCCTTAGTTCGATGCTAGGGAAATTCCTGTCTCAATTTCAAGAATTCATTTAGGGTATTTTGCGTTAAGATAAAAAGTCAAAAATTACGGTGTTGATAGAATAGATAAATGTCTATCGTAAGCGGTAAAGCTTTTTGCCTTAATAGCCCAGGTTCGATGGCATGACCATTCGAATAACCAAATTTTTAAAAAATCGTTATGGAATTTCCCGGACAGGTAGAAGGTTGAAATTCGCAACAACGATAGAAGATATGGATTTCTATGGTATGCAGTAAAGATATTTGTCCTTGTGGACCCAGGTTCGATGCTTGGACAATTCGTATGGACGTATTTTGAATAATTCGTTTAGTCCTTGATGAGCATTATCCCTAATGGCCCCAGGTTCGATGCTAGGTAAATTCTTTATGCCAAAATGTCAGAAAATCATTTTGGTTATTTCCAGGAAAGATAGAACGTTCAAATTCACGCCACCGATTGAAAACATAAGTATCTATTGTATGCGCAAAGGATTTAGTCCTGAGAGTCCTATGTTCCATGCTAGGGCAATTCCTATGTCATAAGTTCATGAATTAATTTTTTTATTTNGGGTCTATGAGGACAAATATTCTTACAGCATACCATAGAAATCCCTATCTTCTATAGATGTAGCGAATTTCAACCTTCTACCTGACCAGGAAATCCCGTAACGAATTTTTGAAAATTCGGTCATTCGAATGGTCCTGGGATCGAACCTGAGACTTTAGGTCAAAAAGCTTTACGGCATACGATAGACAATCATCAATTTTAACAATACCGTGAATTGCAAGTTTCTATCTTAACGGAAAATACCCTGAATTAATTCGTGAACTTCAGACACAATAAATGCTCTAGCATCGAACTAAGGACCTTCAGAGTAAAAACCTGTTGGTATAATATAGAGGATTTTGCTCTCTATCGATGCCATGAATTTGAGCGTTCTATCTAACCTAGAAATACCCGAAATGATTTTTTGAAAATGTTGCACTCTAGCATCGAACCTGGGGCCATTAGGGATAAACTCTTGCAAGAAACGAGAGATAAAATTATTTTCTAATGATTCCGTAAATTTCATTGTTCTATCTTCACGCTAAGTACGCTAAATGAATTTTTGAAAATGCGCTCAATGCATTCTTATGGGAAAGTGGCCCTTTTTGGNGTATATATATGCTTCTCTGGATATAGATATATATATATTTTCATATAGGATACAAACTCTGAGGCTAAACGAAAAGCCTCACTGACCTGACGACGTTTTGGACTAGAGTCCCCGAATTAGACACTAATGATAAATACAGATATCAGTCCTAGATATTTTGGGGTCGATTCTAGGAAGCCCAGAAAAAGGTAATTTTTCCATTTGAAATACATTGAGAGCACTTCCAAATAATTGACGAAAATTTTTTTAAAATTGGTATCTCTTTTGGGGTCTCCTAGAATCAAACCCATGGTATCTAGGATCGATATATATGAGATTGGTTATGTAAATATTTCACAAACTTCAAATTCTTGGAAGTATGCAAGATCCATCTCTCAGTATACCATGTCCATGGTCAGTATATTTCAGTTTGATGAACTGGAATGCTAAATCAAATGTAATTCTGTACACTGATAGTGATGCACAATATGATCAAAATACACTACTTTCAATTTTCAAATTAGAAAAAGTTGACCGATACACAAGTGTACATGGTAATTGATTGCTAAGTACAGCAATTTATTTCCATGCATTCTGATTTTACAAAGAGGTAGTAGTTCCTTTAAAGTGCATTCATTTCTTCATTGCTGGCAATAAAGCTGGAATACAGAATGTTACATCACTTTTTTCAGTTTACACAATTTAATAACTGACAACAAATATATCACCAACTTTGGTGTGCTCAATAACACACATTTATTTTGTATTCTCAATTAACATAACCACAATTAAAGCATCAGTAGAAGTTCATGTGATGGCAAATTTCCCAATATTTTAACTTTTGACATCTTTCTCTTCTAGAATTTTTTCCTTATAGAACTATAGAAAGTTTATTGTTTCCAACTTGTTATTCCTGTATAATTTCTATATATTTACTGTCAACAGAGAGATTTTAGAGATTAATTTTTTTTATCATTTATAATTTTGAAAAATATGCTTCCCTAGGCATTCCCAGTTGTAAATGAACCACTTATATTATATCTTATATATAAAGATTATAGAATATCAATAAAATACATGAAAAGTAAAACAGCTAAGAAACCCATTATTGAAGATAAGTGAACCATTGACTAACCTGTGTTGACCAGAGATTTAAATAACGCAATGAAGGTATCTGTATGAGATGTACTGCACAAGCAGAGGTGACATGAGTGAATGCAAGACTCAGGCATTCAAGGCTTCCAAATCTTGCATATGGAGGAACTCGAGTGAGGGGAAAAGTCAAATCCTCATTGCTCTTGTTGTTTCCATCATCAGAGGCAACACCCATGACCAAACGACAAACATCAGCATCTGTGGAGCGAGGAGGCAGAGACAGCTTCCTTGGCCCTCCTTTCTGCTGCTGCAAGAGATGCTGAATCTCCTTATTATTTCTGGGGCCATGAATGTTACACATTTTCTTTGTAAAAATAAAACTGATTAGTTAAAATTCTTCACATTATAAATCTTCTTCTTGCCTTCTATTTTATTCAATCTGTTAGTCATGCATTAAAAATACAAATGTGGTCAATCTATCAATTATTGAGTTTATCGACATATACCACACACCATAATTTCAAGAAAGAAATTTTGTATGTGTAACTTGTATAACATCTAGGTAGAATTACAGACCCAAATTTTTGGAAAAGAAGTGTGTGTCATACATTGATACATACAATTAATGTTTGTAATAGAGACAAATAGAGTTTTTCCCAAAAATTATAAGGCCTTTTCATCTTTCTGATACTGAGAGGAACCAAGGCTATCAGCAAATGTTGCCATTTCAATATACATTAAATGATGTGTCATTAAAATATAGGACATGGCTTTCACTGCATCAAAATAAATCATAATGTTCTGCAATCAATGTTAAATGACTTGAATTAAATGAGAAAAGGACAATCGTGCACTGCTTCCTCAATATATCAAAGAAAAATTCACTTTCCACTGAATATCTCATTCTTAGAAACATAGCCATCTGAAGGGAGACCAGACCAAGTGCCCACTGGGCCTCACACCTCTGGGTGTTAGAGCCTTTGAGAATCAACAGTGGATATTTCATTAGAAAATAGTTTTAAAGAAGTAATTCCTAACACAGAAACACTTAGAGGAATAATTCTAACAATACCAGTAACAGTGGCTAAAATACTTTAAATTTTAAATTAACAGAGAGTCACATAAGATCAAACTTATTCCAATAGAGGATGACAGGTTTAATTATTTGATCAACTAAACATGAGGAAGTTGATGAGATTGATAATTCAAATTATCAACAATATTGGGTGTATTCTAATGGTAATTAAAGAGGAATTTTTTTATTTAAATTGCGGCCCCATAGCATCTCCACAAAGCCAAGAGACTTGAACTCTGCTTAGAAACATATATTGTATTGAATTTTCAGCATTAGCCCCTTAACTGGGGTAAGCGTCTATAGACGCGCCACCATGTCACTTGTCAGGCAGGGGTGCATCTATATATACTTATATGCAGAGCCATGCTGTCCTATGGGTGCACAGGGTGTATCACACCCAGGTGGCACCATCTAAAGGGTGCCAACAGAAGCGTAGCCAACAATTATTATTATTACAACAACATAATTTGTTTTTTTTTCTGTGATACACACGACTTATATAGGAGAGATTATGATGTGAAATTAAAGATTGGCTAACATTCAGAGGAAAGTATTATGGTTTACTCAAGACAAGAAAGGAATATCTGTGCATTTGATTTGAATAATTGGAATCAATAAAAGATTTTCTGGTGCTAAGAATAAACTCCTTTAACAACTTCAGGTTTTGGAATATATATTTTCTAGAAATTTGATCTGAGTCTTTACTGATTTACAAATAGCTTTGGGAATTTTATTGACACCTCTGGAGACTGTTGCCACTAACATATTCAAAAGTAACATCAACTATTAACTTATAATGACCATTCACTATTTCTACATACAGAATATGCATAATTAAATGTTACTGAAGTTTTAAACCAAAGTAAGTTGGGAAACAAATTCATAAAACAATGATTTTTCAAATTCTTAAAAAAACTTTTCCCTGTAAATATGGGTATTTATGGATTTGGTATTTAATTTTAAGGGGCAGCAAATTATGCCTGCAACTGGGAGGCATGGTGGGGCTCTGCTTATACAACTTATGAAATAATCCCACCCTCAACGGGGAAAGCGTTTTTAGACACCAAATCTTCCTAATAGTCCTTCTTATCGGTCCTGCCTTCTTACGAGATCTTTTATTACTTCATGTTTCTTTCAGTTCTTATTTGAATCATCTTCACACATGAGACGGTCTTCCCCAAAATTTCTACCTTTCAGGGTAATACCACCCAAAGCTACCGTTTTATTCTTTACTGTCATTCTCAAGTTTTTCTGGAGGAGTGCAAACTCACAGAAGTTGTTTAAAATAACTCTTGTGTTAAATTATTTATTGAAGAAATTTTCAGAGAGTTACAAACCCAATGCTGAAATTTCTATTGATGAGAGTTTACTTCTGTGGAAAGGGCAGTTGTCATGGAAAGTTTTTATTCCTAAGAAAATATCTCATTTTGGAATCGAATCTTTTAAACTTAGTGAGGCAAAGTCAGGATATGTATGGAACATTATCATATATACCGGAAAGGATACTGATTTAAAAAATGTAATAGATGGTGTTGATTTGAAAAACTTTACCAAGCCTACAAAAATATTGCTACATTTATCAAAAAAGCTTCTGAATAAAGGATATTTGATAGGCTTATGTAATTATTATAGCAGCCCTGAACTTTTTGATTTACTTACTTCCTTGAAAACAGATGCTGTTGGAACTATCCATTGCAATCGCAAGGAATACAATAACGAATACAAAATTGCAAAAAGGAAAAGTTGTTGGGGCATTCAAAAAAAGTTGATGGTATTGAAGAGGAGAGACAGAAGAGATGTTTATATGCTTAGCAGTATTCACAATTCAAAAATGAAGTCAGTAAAAGAAAGAACGGGTGAATGAAAGATGAAACCAGAGTTTTGCATTTACGAGTATTATAATGATGCAATGGGTGGAATGGATCTCTCTGACCAATATATGATATTCTATGGTGTAGCTAGGAAGAGAATGAAGAAATACTACCAAAAAATATTCCGGCATCTGCTTGATTTGTGTGTTTTCAACGCATACGTTATCAACGAAAAATGGAGGGAACCACAAAAATCTTACCTTAAGGATGGAACTTAAAAATTCAATATTAACTAAATCTGTAGCATCTTCTAAAGATAAACAAGAGAGAAAGAAGTCGTCACCCACAGATCAGCCCTTGAAACTTACTGGTTGCTATTTCCCTGATTTGAATTCTCCTTCACCATCCAAAAAACATAAATGATCTGTAGTGTGTGCATCTCACAAGAAATGACAAGAAACTATATATAAATGTAAGGATTGCAATGTCGCCAATGCTGCTCCTTACTTCCAGGGATATCATGCAGAAAAGGACTACTGACATTCTGCGCAACCAGTACATAGTGTAAATTGTGTAGTGTAAATATATAGACCTTTATGTAGGAGATCCCACAGAAAAAAAATTATCTGATGAGATCTGCATTTACTATTCAAGCAGTCATAATAATTGGTTTTGGTAAAACTATGCCATAAAATTGTGAGCAAATCAAAATTGACGTGGGAAATGTAACTTTAACTCACTGAAAAAAATGTTTGGGCTATGTGGGCTTGGTAGCATATATATNATAATTCATCAGTCATCCACTGTTTTCTGTACCTATCTGCTCTATGAATTTTATGATTCACTTTATTATGTATTTGATGGCAGCACACCTTATACACATTATTAAAAATATTGATCAAACTGTCACAAAATTTGTTCAATCTTTTTAACATAAATTGTTCCATTTTTAAACCAAACAAAACTGTATTTACACTCTCTTGCTTTTGTTTAACTAGCCAAAGCAGCCTCTTGTAGAAGGGGGTTAAATAATCATTTAAATATACTCTCCTGCTATTTCCATTGCTTATAATCATATCATTTGTCACTACCTTACGTTTGTTAATGAAAAGTTTATCGCGCAACTGCTTAGAACAGAAACTTACTACTATAACCGGAGGTGCATCAGGTCTCTTCTTCGGTAGTCTGTATACTGACTCAATATCTTGTGGGGAAATTGGAATTTAGGGTATATTGCGTTAAGATAGAAAGTCGAAATTCACGGCGCTGTAGAAATGATGGATATCTATCTTATGCCGTGAAGCTATCTGCCCTAGTGGCCCAGGTTCGATGCCAGGACCATTCGAACTGCCGAATTTTCAAAAATTCGTTATGGTATTTCCCGATCAGGTAGAAAGTTGAAATTTGCCATATCGATAGAAGATATGGGATTTATATCGTATGCCGTTAACACATTTGCCTTTATGGATCCATGTTCGATGCTAGGACAATTCGTATGCACGTATTATGAATATTCGTTTAAGGTATTGTAGTTGGTGTACACCGAGTTGGAACTCGGTGTACGGAAGGCGGAGTGTTGTAGATGGTGTCTAATGTTTAGTTAATGTATCTATCGAGTTTGGACAATATGGAAAAAAGCGAACATCCATCTTGGGCATCATGGGTTCGATTCTAGGAGTTCATTCCTTTCCTTTAATCCTTGGTACTTTTCTAATTTAAATGCATTGAGCACATTTTCAAAAATGTATTTAGCGTATTTTGAATAAAGACAGAACGTTGAAATTTACGGAGTTGTTAGACAATGTTTTTATCTTCCGAATGCCGCAAAAGCATTATCCCCAGTGGCCCCAGGTTCGATACTAGGTAAACTCTTAGTGCAAAAGTTTCATAAAATCATTTAACCCTTTGGCTGCGGGAAATGTACTTCTACGTTTTCCTAAGAGGACTNCCATTCAAACATAATGTGTGTGTATATATATATATATATAAATCATCATCATCAGCCACTTTCAATCCAACGTCGGATGTAGGCCTCCCCAAGCGCTTTCCAATTCTCTCTATTCAGAGCCTCTTGTTGCCATGTTACCCCTAAATAATGAATGATGTCTCTGTCCCCCAAAGTACTGGAGAGGATAGGAAATTCTGTTAAGGTCCCAGACTTCAAAGAAGGGAAATATCCAACCACACCTCCTCATGGTGGGGGATGGGCACCTAATGGTGGCTAACGCGGCACTGGAGACCGAAGGAAGGCCGGTATATGCCTCACTCCCATCTTAGGATGGGTCTGGGCACCCTCTCACCCATGGATCTAGAAAGGGATCCTAAAGGCGGATGAACCACATGGTCAGCTAATAGCATAGGGTACGGAAGGCAAAAGGGTAACCACCGCACTAATGAACCATAAGGTTATACGAATGTGTGACTCTGCAGCATAATGGGTTCTATATTGAAATATTCCAGAGGTAAAAATTACCCACAATCGGATCTCCAGGTGGGTAACACTATAGGACAGTTGTGGTGCAAGAAGAAGGATAGCAAGAGGATGGATAATAAGAATGCACTGAGAGTAGGAACTTGGAATATAAGAACAATGAATAGGAGAGGAAAATTAGAAAACTTAAAAATTGAAATGGAGAAGAATGATATAGACCTAATGGTAATTAGCGAAGTTATATGGGAAGGAGAACTCATATATGAGGGATAGAAAATGATTTACAAGGGAGGAAGCACCAAGAATAGAGGAGTTGGATTTATCATAAAAAAGAAAATCATGGATAGGATAAGTAAGGTAATAGCATATAGTGAAAGGGTAATTGCTGTAAAAATAAAGAGCATTCCAGTAGATACATTGATATTTCAAGTGTACATGCCCACGACAACATCAGAAGACAAAGAGGTTGAAGAGGTATATGAACAAATCATGCAAGTGTATGAAGAGAATGGCAAAGGACAACTCAGAACAGTGATAATGGGAGATTGGAATAGTGTAGTAGGAGAAGGAAAGAAAGAAAAAAATGTAGGAGCATATGGTCTTGGAACAAGAAATGAAAGAGGAAATAAATTGATAGAATTCTGTGAACAACATCAGTTTTGGATAGCTAATACTTGGTTCCAGAATCATAAGAGAAGGCTCTACACATGGAAAACTCCAGGTGATAACAAGCGTTACTATGGCTTAAGCATGTGAGGAGGAAAAAACAACCAGCAAAGAAGTGGAACTTGATGAAGTTGAAAGAAGATAAGATGAAAATTACTAAAATTTTAGAAGAGAAGCTGAAGAAGGGAGAAGAGCAGAAAAGCATTCAAGAAGAATGGAATGACCTGAAGAAAGGCATAATAACAGTGCTTGAACAGAAGGTTGGTACTATAAACAAGAAAGAAGCTAGAAAAAATTGGATAAACCAGAATATGCTGGAAAAAATGGAAGAAAGGCGGAAATGGAAGGAAGTCAACTCGGAACAAGGAAGGATGCAGTATAGAAAGATTAATAATGAATAAAGGAGAATGACTGACAAAGCTTGAGAAGAGTGGATGAAGGAACAATGCCAGATAATTGAAAAGCTGGAAAAAGAAGGAAAATTAGAGAAAATATACAATACCATGAAAAGGCTAACTATGAGAAAAACAAGAGCTAACGCAAAGAAAGGTATGAAAGTTCAACGGAAGGATTAGAACAGAGGACGAAGACATAAAGGGAATATGGGAGGAATATATAAAGGATCGATACTGTACAAATGACAGAGGAAGAGAAGTAGAAATAGAATTGAGGAATTATGAGGAAGGGGAGAGGGACAATGGAGGTCCAAAAGTAATGAAAGAGGAGATAGAGATGGCAATAAAAAGAATGAATGGGAAGGCAGTTGGAGGAGACCAAATACCTATAGAAATTCTAAAATCCTTGAGAAAGAATGGTATGGACCGGCTTACAAATCTGATTAATAAAATCTATGATACAGGGGAGTTGTCAGAAGATTTACTTAAAACAATAATGGTTCTGATACCAAAGAAAGGTAATGCACAGGACTGTAAAGACTACAGAACTATAAGTCTTATTTCACATGTGGGAAAAGTTATAACCAATGTTATACTAGAAAGAATGAGAAGAAAAATAGAAAAAAACTTAGAGGAAGACCAGTTCGGGTTCTGCAATGGTAAAGGAACGATAAATGCTATTGGATGTATGAGGATTTTATAGGAAAGGGTGTTAGAATTGAACCAAGAGATGTGTGTCTGCTTCATTGACTATGGGATATCTTGTTAAGTATCTTGGGAGAGATAGANCACCTCATCGATAGAGATTAGAAACCCCTACAGTATACCTAAAGCTTTTTACCCTGAGGGTCCTTAGTTCGATGCTAGGGTAGTTTTTCTGTCTGAAGTTCATGAATTCATTTAGGGTATTTTCCGTTAAGATAGTAACATGCAATTCACGGTGTTATTAGAATTAGTGATATTCTATCGTATGCCGTAAAGCATTTTGACCTAAAGTTTCAGGTTCGATCCCAGGATCATTCGAATGACCGAATTTTCTGTTCTCCACCATTAAGTAAAATTAGAGTATATCTTCTTCTTTTAACCAACTACCCTGAAATTGAACCCTGAATCTGAATTCATTGTATTATTTATGTTATTTTATTTCGTTACGGGATTTTCCGGTCAGGTGGAAGGTAGAAATTCGCTACCTATATAGAAGTTAGGGATTTCTATCATATGCCGTAAGAACATTTGTCCTAAAAGACCCATGTTCGATGCTTGGAAAATCCTTAAGGATGTATTTTGAATAATTCGTTCACGGTAATGTAGTTTGTGGATGGTACTCGGTGTATGGAAGGCGGAGTGGATCAAAAGGTGTGTAATTCCTTAGATAATGTATCATACATTAAGCTTGCACTATGAAAGCAACTTCTACTCGTATCTTTATATAGACGCTTCTCCGGATATATATAGATATACATATAGGATACTAAAGGCAAGGCAGAAGGAAGTGCTGCACGGAGCCGCGGATTTTTCCGTAAAGTCCCGGGTTTGGACACTATGGAAAAAAGCGGACATCCATTCTAGGCATCATAGGTTCGATTCTAGGAGGCCCCAAAAACGGCCATTTTCCCATAAGAATGCATGGAGCGAATTTTCAAAAATTCATATAGCGTAGTTACCATAAAGATAGAACGTTGAAATTTTCGGAATCGTTAGAAAATGATTTTATCTTCCGTTTCCCTCAAGAGCTTTATACCTAATGGTCCCAGGTTCGATGCTAGGTACTTAGCGCAAAACATTCAAAAAATCATTTAGGGTATTCTAGGTAAGATAGAACGTTGAAATTCACATCATCGATAGACAATAGACACCTCTATGGTCGGATTGAAAATCAGCCATTTTCAATCCAACGTCAGATGTAGGCCTCTCCAAGCACTTTCCAATTCTCTCTATTCTGAGCTTCTCGTTGCCATGTTACCCCTAAATACTGAATGATGTCTCTGTTCCATCGTTCCCTTGGTCTTCTTCTTGGTCTCTTCACGTCTCTTGGTATCCAGTTCAG
>KZ310643.1:123444-147197 GCA_000376725.2 Ladona fulva
TATATATATATATATATATAATACCTATAACTTAACCTATATAATAACCAAGTGACTGCAGACAACGCAAAGAAGTACGGAACTGTGTATGCTTTGAATCACAAGAAGAGACAGGAAACACAACAACACCTGAGAGAATGACAGGAATGACAGACATCATAGATAAGGTAAGATCGCTGAAATGGATGTGGGTGGGCCATGTTGCGAGGAGAAACAACAACCGATGGACATCAGCAGTTCTCAACTGGACACCAAGAGATATGAAGAGGCCAAGAAAAAGACCAAAAGACAGATGGAAGAGAGACATCATCAAGTACTTAGGGGTGACATGGCAACGAGAAGTTCAAAATAGGGAGAAGTGGAAAGCACTTGGGGAGGCCTACATATGATGTAGTATGTATATATATATACACACACACACACACACAAACATATATGTATATACTCACAAGCTCATGAAGATGCATTTGCCTTTGACACAGCATGGTATAGCGGGTACGACCAGCCTCAGTGCTCTGTAGCGTTGCCACCACTTGAAGAGTTTTCTGGTCTTCTTCTTCATCTTCCTCCTCTTCTTCTCCATTGTCCACTTCTAAGATCAACTGCCCCTTCTCCAAATTCTTAACATACTCAAGTTGATCTATTTTATCATCACAGAGCTCACAATCTGCTTCACTTCGTATCTTGACTGCTGATTCTGCATGATGCCTCTCTCTTGATAAGCCGCTAAACTTATCTACATTCTCTTTAACTATTATAGGAGAAAGAGAACTTGGTTTAAGTTTACTTTTCACTGTACCAGTCACATTATCTGATTCACTCACTTTCACAGAAAAAACCTTGTCCCTACTATCCAAATTCTTCTCAGTCTTGTTTAATTCACTTTCACTGGAGGCACTGCATTCACTAGTTATGACATCTGTTGTCATGTCAACATTGTGATGTAATGCAACATCTAATGTAGTCTCATGAAAGGTATTGCATTCCTTTTCCTGTACCTCTCCATCTAACTCTGGGAGGACACTTTTGTTTTCTGAGACATCCAACTCAGGACTGGCTCTGGATGCAGTTAATTTCTCACCAACAACCAAATTTTCCACTCCGCTTTGCACTCCACCAATTGTGATTCTTCTTCTCATCGTTCTTCTCCTTCTGCTCCCCTTGCACTCCTCTCTCCTTAACAAGTTCCACTCCAACATAAGGCAAAGGGCATCCTGCGCATGAGGCTGATCACGCAAGGCAAGAAGCATACACGCTCCTAGATGGCGGTTCGCCAGCAAAGACACAAAACTCTTCCGCCTGCAGCAGCAATTCAGCAAGGTGCCCAGCTGAAGAGGAAAAATTAAAAAATAATCTATTGTCCCCAAATAAATTTTAAAATACTTATAGACAAAGAATATAAAGTGTCAAAATATCATTCTAGCTTCAAGTTCTAAAACAAAACTCTAAAACTATTTGAGGAGACTGAAAGAATTTTAAGTTTTTAATGTAGAACAAAATGGAATACCAAATAGATTAATTGTGCTACCATTCGTCAAAGAACTTGCAAAATTGTCAAGTAATTGGCTATTATAACTGTATATAAGGAGGATCCAAGGCAGAACTTAAAGCTGTTTCACATGAACTGTCCATTTTATCCTGTTGAGTACTTTATTTCAGCCCTTGAGAATATGATATAAATATGTAATGAATAGTAATATGAATATGAAATAGTAAGTAGTCATTAAAGAATGAGAAATTGTAATCAAACTATTTTTTATGTTTAACAAGCCTTCCAACAATTCATGAAAAGTATGATATTATAAATAGCTAAGGCAAAATTAAGAATCAAAGAATTTTAGAAAACAGATCCGAAATATATGCACACATACAGGTACCACCTCCCTCTAGTAAAGTGTCATTTAATTTTCCAAATAAATAGATGGGATACTACTGGCTTAGAGCACAAGGTTTGCAAGATCTTATGTATGGTATTATTTCATGTGCACATTTAAAGAGGTACCTACATTTGGAATGAAATAATGAAAGAAAACTTTGTATATCTATTNTTAATAAACAATAGTTGTAAAAGTTTCCTCAAAACAATATAAATCCCAAGGACAGGTATTAGATATAATCAATCGTTTCTGGCAGTACTTCATGGAAGGATATAATACAATAATATAAGAAAACTTTGTAATTTCCACAGGAATATAATTCAGCAACCAGTTTCAGCACAGAGCCATCATCAGGTAAAGATACAGAGAATGCAGCACTTATATACAGTTTTCAATTTTGGAAGGAAGGGTAAGGAGAGGGGAAGAGGTCATAAACGTTATTCCATTGCTTAGATTTTACAGTGGACATTATCTCTATGGCCTCCCACGCATCTAGCTTCAACATGAGTCTATCTCAATCGTCTTCTGTCGCCTTGGTGGGGGTAGAAATGGATTTGGATGTACCCACATCATCAGTATCACCTACGATGAATCTATCTCTGAATTCGCAGTCTTCTTCCAAACGATTAAATAATCTAAAGTTGAACAATTCTATGTCAATTGAAACCAAAAACGCCATGTCCAATATTCTTCTGTCCGCTGACTCATCACCATGTGCTCGCCTAGTAACCCTAATCTTGTACATTAGTCTACTTCCCCTCCGGTTCGAAGGCCAGTTCAGCTTCCCCCCTCTCGCTCTGTCACGGAGAAGTTAGATCTTGCCTCCGTCCCCCCTACTTCGGGTTCCGAAGGCGGAAGGATTTCTTCTGTCCTCTCTCTTCTGTCCAACCCCTTCCAAAGTCATTAGGCAACAGCGGAAACATAAACACCCCTACGTACGCCCAGAGCCTTCGAAATAATAAGACACCCCACACAAGCGCCGTAACTGTGTGCAGCGAAAATTCGAATGGAACATTTGCTTTTGTCAGGAAGGGGGTAACTCCCCTTCAGAATGGCCCGAACAAGAAGAAAGACTTAATCTTCCAAGCCATCGCAAACACTAAACTTTGACCAACACGTGCTGGCAATTGCGGGTAAATTGGGAGGGGGTGATAAAACTACTCATGTAACCAGGTTATCAAACCAGAGGATATGTACATACGTAACATCCGAAACTCTGGTCAATTCCTTCATTTCGGAATTTGGAGGGGTAGAAAATAATAACACATGGATACCGGCGAGACGAGTAGTAACAACCGCTGATAAAATATTCGTACGCAATGTACCACCTGAGGTTTCCAACAAAGATCTAATTGAAATACTGAGTCAGGCGGGAAGGCTGGTTTCGCCCATACACCAGTTATCCCTCAGGATACGAACCGAGGGATTTACACACATCTGGAGGAGAATGACACACATAGTGCTAAGGGAAGGAATCAGGCTACCGGACTCCTTCGTAGTGGATGTGGGGGACACACCTCACAGGATCTTCCTGAGAGTTGACGACGGCAAATGTGGGAAGGAAGGGCATTCGGCCAACTCATGTCAGGGAACAAATGCCTCCCCTCCTGCTGATCTTACACCCTCCAGAGTCTTCCATCCCACAGAGGTCGGCAGTGACCACTAAGGAGACAGCGAATTCGTCTCCCGGAACACACCGAGACGGCCGTGACAACAGATCATACAAGGAGATATATTGAAACTAGCCCCCCAACTCTCGCGGTCTTGGCAAAGAGGGCCGTTAGGACCCCCCTACAGTTGCGCGAGAGAAGCGGCTCTCCAAGGGCTCCAGAATCGAAACAAACGCCTGCTACAAAGCGAAAGGTCGCGACGGTCGAGGTCGAAAACCTCGGTCAACCGGCTACCTCGGGACCTGTGAAGGGAAATATGGTCCAGAAGGCAGAAACCCTTACTAAGGAGTCATCTACCAATAGAGAAGATTTTCGGCAAATCGCCGAATTTTATTCCAAAAACCCTGGGTTTAGCGTTATACCTTTTGAAAACCTTCGCAGCTTCTTAGCGAAAGTTAAAGGCCGCACAAATAAAATGGCGGCAGTCAGAGAACATTTCGACTATCCCTTCTAATTTCTCAACAAACTCCTCATCCTCGAAAGAGAGAGGGTTGTGAAAGAAGGGGCTCTAAATATGAGAATTAAGAGGCTAACACAAGTAGCACTCTCAGAGGACACTTTAGGTCTCTAATTTCTACCAGAATATTTTACAGTGCACATACGTAAAACTGACTCACATTCTGCACTCACTATTCTCTTTTTACAGAATACTGACCTACATTTTTCACTCATCTTTTTATCTATTCATGGCACGACTTTTCTTAGTTGTGCTTTCGCTCCTTCAATCCTCCGTCGAATCAAGTACGTAATTGGAAATACCTATGCATTCATCCCCTATTCCTCGCCGTACACCGAAATAGATTTCGGTCACTGCTCGGCGAACACCCCTATAGGATATGCAAATACACTCACCTCTAAATATGTGTCCTTATGTTCATTTATAAATTTATTTGCATATTTATTTATCTTTGCTTTCATCCTTCTACATGAGTATACTCATTTTATCCATCTTTTACCCTGCCTTTAAATTCACACGCTTTAAGCGCGTAGTCGAAGAATTTTATCATCGTTCCTAATACCTATTTATAAACCTACCATTTTTAAGAAAATAAATTTTTAAATGGATTTCATATTGCAATAGAATTGCAATGGCTATTATCAACATAAGGAAGAGTTGGCGCTCTTAATTCATGAATTTAAACCACCTTGCATACGCATGCAAGAAATTACTAATAAAGAACTACAGGGTATACAGACATGATGACACAAGTGGCAGGCACGCCAGGGGTGGAGTGGCGGTTGCCGTTCGAGAGACCCATTTTTCCTCCCAAATACAGTCATGAGCAAAAAAAAAGCTCAAAAATTGCGGGTAACATAAGATTCGGGATACTCTTAAAATGCCTTCACTGGAACACATGTTGCAACACTGTAAGGAGACCATCTCCAACGTAACGGTACTTATATTCGCTGCAAGGGTTCGGTTTAAAGAAATGGTAGGAGCATTCCGAGCGACTACTGTAGCGGACACCCATTTAGAAGGACGGACCTAATTGTAAGAAATACATTGATGGAAACTTTGCGTATACGCGATGGTAGCTCAAAATGTATGAGTTATAGACAGTGCAGATTGAATGAATTCGCAATTTAGAAACGTCAATCAAGTCGAATACGTCTTTTTACAGCAAAATCAACGTTATGGACCTCCGACTCGCTGATTCTCTAACGGAAGGAGAACAGGTGCATAGAGCAGTCATATTTTCTTACCTACTGTCACCAACATTATCACAAATATGCCCGATATGTAATCTCAGAACACTGCTCCAAAATGTGATGGCAAACCTTATCTCGGATATTTCACAGGGATCTTTAGTAATAATATTTCTATTAGAACTAACCTTTGCAATGTTACGTAAGTGGGTTCAGGTATTAAAAGTAATGAAACAGGAAGTTAACGACTTCGTAAATGTTATTAGAGATCATTTTATTATTCGGTGCTGATAACGTTTTCAGTAATGTGTGTAGATTGTTTTAGGGTGCTTTTCATTATTGCTGCCTTAACTTTCATCGATACAAAATTTGAAAGTAATTTATTAGTAAATTAATCGAAAGCGAACACCGAAGGGATCTGCAATCAATATTAAAAGTAATAGATTCATTCTTTCAGAAATGAGTTCGGATGCAGGTGATCCAAGTTCCTCCTGATGCACCGCTTATTACTCCTTAGAAACTTCCATTAAAGAAAAACCAATCAACTCTAGAGTGAAATATTATGCTAAGGGAGCATAATATGTTCTGCGGTAATTCCTGGGAATGTGAGCGGAAAGAAGTTTTAAATGAATATATGTTCTTTAAATCTCCTAACCGAATTTTGTGTGTGCGATAAGTTCTTATCGAGGCTATAACTAAAAATCATAAATGCTAAGGAATGAAGAAAGAATATTCTAGTTTCCCTTGCAACTTTGTTCCACAAATTCCGGCGAATATGATAAAATTTAATCATAAATGCCTTTTCCTTGCCTGCAGTTTACTTCTTTGGTGCACTTTACTTCCTATTTACTAAATTACTTCCTATTACGTGACAGAACTTAGATATAAGCGTTTCCTCTCCTTATCTACTTCAAGAATACAGTAATTTGTAACTCTCGATTTACTATTCTACATTCCGAGGCATTCCTTATGGCGTAATAAAAAATGGTCGTCGAAAGAGAAATTACTAGGGTGACGGTTACGTTATTGCCTATTTGTGGAATCTCCTAATATACATGATACAAGCTTCTCACTCGTATCCGAGAGAGCAGCGGTTTATCTCTGCTTGCTACATTTCTGGAAGAGCTAATACCATCCGTACGGTTGGTTGGAGTAATTGAAGTTAAAAGTCCCGAGATTTGAAACAACTAAAGTTGCCTTTTCTTGAATTTTGTGCCTGCTTAAGGTGTCTGCTCACATGTCCATTAATTCTTCTTCTACATGCTTATGAAGAGCTACATTTTATTGCTTAGCATTTTGCCCAATACAGTCCGATGTTGCGATGTTATGTTATTTTTCCTGATCCCTGATTAACTTTGTGTGTGTATTCATTTTGGAATACAAAAGACACGAAAAATATGAGTTTTACTGAAAGCTCCATATGCAGCTTCATCTAATAATGGAATTTTTTCTTGTGACTCATGCTCGTTTGCGCACGCTTACTCAATTTTTTAACGTCTGGGAACGCCGCGAACTCCTGGAATGTCTTACTATGGATTGTAACACAAAGTTGGCTTCTCTATTCCTAATTCCAAAGGGAATTTATTATGGAGTAATGTAAGGGCAATTCCAAATTCGTTTCCTCTCTAACAGTTTGCACTGATAATCTGATTCTTATCTAATCTAATTCTTATTTACGTAGAAGATGGTCAGAGAAATCAACACATTCCCCTCACAACGATGAGAGAGGTGAGGATTGTCAACAAACTTCTTTAAGTATTAATTAATCAATATGACGTTGACTGTGATCGAAACACTTGGAAGATACTTTAAATAGTTAGGTTTGGGTTGCAGCAGCTCGCGCGTGAGTGCTTAGCCTCCTCATCAAGACCGCTATACATAATTCCACGGATATAAATGCGCAGATACTGATTCATATCGCACTTTAGGGTAGAGGTATATCTATGACTAACTCCGTAACGCAGTCACTGACGCCTTGAAGTTTTAATCTTTGCAATATGTAAGGCAATCTTCGAACCACTAACTTATGTTAGTCGACTATCCATATACCTTTATTCATCTGTTGCTACTTCTGAACCCTTTATTAATAAACTATAAGAAAGAGAATGTATTCGTGGGAAAAAATCTTCAGAGCTGAAGGCTATTGAAGGAAAAACCCACCATGCGGGAAAACACCCACACAAGAAGAGGGGTGAAAAAACCCACGAAAACACAGAAATTACGTAAAACACAATTAAACATAAACTCTACAACGTAATTACATTTAAAGATGATTCAATTTCTAATGTATTTAAATCTAATGAGCATCAATGACATAAGTTAAGTTACAATAACAGAACGAAATTCAATAATTGAATCGCAAAAATATCAGTCATTAATCACTAGCACTTATGGGAAAACATTAGTTAAAGTTCATCACTCGTTCGCTATTTTGGTTCTCTTAAATCCCTTGTGACGCAGTAAATCATTCAAATCTGAAAATAAACAAGGAGAGAAATAGGGGCAAAGTTAGCATTATAAAAATTACTAATTCAGAGGAGCTGATTAGAAATATATTAATGATATATTAACAATCAAAGCTGATCCCTGGTTATTTGATTTTCAGTCTTACTTGTCGTTGTTAGACAAAAGTTAAGGGATCATTTATCTGCAAGGAAAAAAAGAAAAATATTATATAACTGGCTAGATTAATTGCTTGATTATATTCTTTAAATGATTTCTGTGTATTTTTATTTGTGGTATTCTATTGGTAAACAAAGCAATTACCTTAATAATCTATCAATCCCCCATCGTTCCTGATTACCAAACGAAGACTCAAGTAATCACGTTATTTTAAAACTCCAGATTACAGAAGCCCAGCTGTTAGGAAAGGGCATAGCATCCACGTGCATTTCACTATGGATCAGTCTGCAGGTGATGGGGTTTCGGTTTTTCTCATTTGCTTCCCCTTTCGTATTTCCCCTTTGTTTCCACTTGGGAATATCTAGGTTCAAGGAAGTCCTTTATTTCATCCAATGTGTCATTCTTCCGACATAATGCTTGCTATCCCTGTTTTAGGAAGTTTACTCGCCGCTTCGCCTATCGTCTTGGGCATGTTTATTGTGTAGCTCTACCACATGGAAATGAAAGGTTTTGGGAAAAACCAGCGGATCCGCTGTGACCATTTCTGCATTGTTTCTAGCGCGGTTGTGGGGTGAGTAAAGGTTTGGGCACCCTGGCGCTCCTTAGTAAGCGGTAGGGTTCCCATGCAAAGCGTGCCTTTCGGTATAGGAATTATTTGTGAGGTCTTAGTATTTCTTGATTATTATTACAAATTACTGTATTCTTGAAGTAGATAAGAAGAAGGAACACTTATAGCTAAGTTCTGTCACGTAATAGGAAGTAATTTAGTAAATAGGAAGTAAAGTGCACCAAAGAAGTAAACTGCAGGCAAGGAAAAGGCATTTATGATTAAATTTTATCATATTCGCCGGAATTTGTGGAACAAAGTTGCAAGGGAAATTAGAATATTCTTTCTTCATTCCTTAGCATTTATGATTTTTAGTTATAGCCTCGATAAGAACTTATCGCACACACAAAATTCGGTTAGGAGATTTAAAGAACATATATTCATTTAAAACTTCTTTCCGCTCACATTCCCAGGAATTACCGCAGAACATATTATGCTCCCTTAGCATAATATTTCACTCTAGAGTTGATTGGTTTTTCTTTAAGAGAAGTTGCTAAGGAGTAATAAGCGGTGCATCAGGAGGAATTTGGATCACCTGCATCCGAACTCATTTCTGAAAGAATGAATGTATTACCTTTTAATATTGATCGCAGATCCCTTCGGTGTTCGCTTTCGATTAATTTACTAATTAATTACTTTCAAATTTTGTATCGATGAAAGTTAAGGCAACAATAATGAAAAACACCCTAAAACAATCTACACATATTACCGAAAACGTTATCAGCACCGAATAATAAAATAATCCCTAATAACATTTACGAAGTCGTTAACTTCCTGTTTCATTACTTTCAATACCTGAACCCACTTACGTAACATTGCAAAGGTTAGTTCTAATAGAAATATTATTACTAAAGATCCATGTGAAATATCCGAGATAAGGTTCGCCATCACTTTTTGGAACAGTTTTCTGAGATTACATATCGGGCATATTTGTGATAATGTTGGTGACAGTAGGTAAGAAAATACGACTGCTCCATGCACCTGTTCTCCTTCCGTTAGAGAATCAGCGAGTCGGAGGTCCATAACGTTATTTTGTGGTAAAAAGACGTATTCGACTTGATTGACGATTCTAAATTGCGAATTCATTCAATCTGCACTGTCTATAACTCATACATTTTGAGCTACCATCGCGTATACGCAACGTTTCCATCAATGTCTTTCTTAAAATTAGGTCCGTCCTTCTAAATGGGTGTCCGCTACAGTAGTCGCTCGCGATGCTCCTACCATTTCTTTAAACCGAACCCTTGCAGCGAATATAAGTACCGTTATGTTTGACATTGTCTCCTTACAGTGTTGCAACATGTTCCAGTGAAGGAGTTTTTAAGAGTATCCCGAATCTTATGTTACCCGCAATATTTTTATGTTTTTTTTTGCTCATGACTGTACATCTCGTCACCCCTTTTCAGGCGGTCGTTGTGGAAGTCTTTTTCACAGAACGCCAGTCAATATGCAACGTGTACCTTCCTGAGGGAGCCCTCGTCACACAGAGCAATCTGGAAAACCTTGTTCGCCAGCTGCCGAGGCCCTGTATTTATTAGAGGACTTTAATGTCCGTAACACGCAATGGAGCAGTACTCGATCCCTATGTAATAGGAGAGGACGCCTCTTATCAAATTTTATTAATTCTTCCAACTTGTTTCTCATAAAAGATAAAGAGAAAACGCGGTTTAATAGTTTCAATGGAGAATATTCCTCTATTGACTTATGTTTATGCTCGACCCACCTGATGACAAGACTGAGCATAAGTGTGCATAACGACCTATGCGGGAGCAACCACTTTCATATTTTTATAAAGAAACTAAATGGAATAAAGAGGAACACTCTGTCACAGAACCATTGGAACATCCGAAAAGCCAACTGGGGGCTCTTTAAAATATAACCACGACAACGAGCTTGACGGAGTGAGCAACGCAGAAATACTAACCACTTCTCTCGTAGAAGCCGCAAAGTGCAGCATCGTAGACGATTCGCGGTTGTATTGCACACATTATAATTTCTGATCGGTCTCTTCTATCTTCCTCGATTCTCCCTTATGGGACTTGTTCAGGGTGAACTTTCCGTTCTTGGATCATGTCAGACGCCATTGCGTCAGTAAATTTTGGCCCCCACCGGGAGTCGAACCCGGGTCCGCTTTCTCCGAAAGCGAACGCGCTGCCCACTTGGCTATCCGGAGGCTAAAGAGCAGCATCCCACGATCCTCCAACAGGGCTCTCTGGACACCCGTACCATGGTGGAATGAGGAGTGCGCCTATGCAATGAAAGCGTGCAAGAGGGCACTCGGGATCTTCAAAAAGTACCCGACGGAGAGGAATCTAGCCTCTCTCCGACGCTTACGAGCTCGAGCTCGGAGAATAGTGACAGAGGTCAAGAGAACGTCTTGTATAGAATTTTTCTCCAGCATTAATATTCGCACACCGATCACCCAGGTCTGGGGGAAGATAAGAAGCATCACGGGCACTAGCCGAAAACATGATATCCCATGCCTAAAAATCAATGGATCGGTGGTGACATCGCCGCAAGAAATATGCGAATTGTTTGGCAGGGTATTTGCGAAGACGAGCAGTGAAAATAACTACGACGCTCAATTTATTAATGACAGGGAACCGGTAGAATCCAACCGGTTGGACTTCAGCGAAGCACGCCCTACTGCTGCATACAATGAACCTTTCGTCATGTGGGAACTAACATCCGCGATTGCGAACTCAAAAGATACTGCGGCAGGAATGGATGAAATATATAATGCCTTTCTTCGAAATACGAAACACTTACTGAAATCTTGAATACGCTCAACCAAATATGGGCCGAAGGCAGTTTTCAGAGCCCCTGTAGAGAATCTACGGTCATCCCGACTCCCGAGAAGGGAAAAGACATGACCGAATCAGACAACTATAGGCCTATTTCGCTAACTAGCTGCCTGTGCAAAATGATGGAGAGGATGGTTAACCGCCGCCTCATTTGGTGGCTCGAGAGGTATAACCTTCTCTCCAATATCCAGTGCGGATTCCGAAAAGGCCGCTCTACAGTTGATCGCATCTCTCGGGCAGAAAACCTTATCCAGGAAGCTTTTGTTAGACGCCAGCATGTGATAGGTGTCATCTTCGATATGGAGAAGGCATACGACAGGGTTTGACGTTACAAAATTTTAAGGACTCTACACAGATGGGGTTTCAGGGGTAAACTACCATTATTTATCCAAACTTTTTATCTAGTCGATTTTTTAGAATTAAAATTGGAAAATCTTTATCGAAATTCTACAACAGGAAAACGGAATCCCCCAGTTTTCGGTAATTAGCGCCACACTGTTTGCTATAGCAATTAATGACATCGCAGAAAGTCTAACCACACAAATGAAGGGATTTCTCTTCGTGGACGATTTTGCAATCCTCTGTCGTGCTGCCAAACATGAAATCGCCGACAACCTTATTCAACCGGCATTAGAAAAACTCAACCGCTGGGCACAGATCAATCAAGTTCGCTTTTCCACAGAGAAAACAAAATGCGTCCATTTCCATAGACACGCGGAATTCATATTCCCCAACACTTCGTCTTGGGAGTAGGAACCTAACATACGTACCCTCAACCCGCTTCCTGGGTCTAACGTTCGACCGCCACCTCGACTGGCGCGACCACATTATTTATTTAAAGAATAAATGTTCCAATATTTTAAATAGTTTAAGATTTCTAAGTCCACATGGGGGCGGATCGTAGCACCATGCTTCTGTTATACCGGGCATTGGTAAGATCTCGGTTGGACTATGGATGTGCCATCTACTCCTCCGCACGAGAGTCGCTAATAAGGTCGTCATCCACCGTCCATAACACCGGACTTCGGTTAGCAACTGGCGCTTACCGGACATCCCCAATTCTTAGCATATACGCTGATGCTGGAGAACCATCTCTGGCAATCCGACGTAACAGTTTGACATGCAGCTATGCCACGAAAATCCTATCGATGCGGACACATCTATTCTACGACATGATCTCCAACCCACAGCTTTTAGAGCTTAACAAGTTTCTCTGAGTACCTGGACATGTAGGGATAGCGGGGAACGAAAGAGCTGACAAAACCGCTAAGGAGGCATTGGACACCCCTATGCCCGAATACATGCAGGTTACATACGAAGACTTAAGAACCCATCTCCGAAAAGTAGCCCTGAAAGAATGGACATTAACCTGGAGAAACCTCCTGAGCAATAAGCTCCGGCTCATCAAACCAGACACACCAGCGTGGGCCTCCTCAATCAGGAGCAACCGGGGTGAGGAGGTAGCGATCACCCGCCAGAGGATTGGTCATAGCGCGATAACCCAATCTTACCTCTTCTCAGAAGAGAAAGTACCACTCTACTGCGACGAATGTGACTGCCAAATCAGCATCCAATACCTACTGTTGGAATGTGGTAGGGACCAAACAATTCGCAGCTCTTTAGGAATCAGAGGAGACCTCAGTCCAGGAAGACGACCACAACAAAATATCCAGAGTATTGAGTTTCCTCAGACAAAGTGGGCTCTTCAAAAAACTTTGAACACATCCCCGAAACAAACCTTAAATTCATCCTGCCGTAGCCGTAGCCTTTTAACCCGCTAACGCAATTTGGTAAACATCATGACACCACTGAAATACCAAAGAGAGATCTCAACCTGAACAAATAAATGGTGAAATATGTCCTAGGTTGTCAACACACCCTAAACAACAAACAACAACAACACAACTGGATTCAGGGAGTTGAGAAAGTTCAGAAAGGATTTGATTTGGTGTGTGGTACCACCCCAAACACAAAAATATCATCAATGTAGCGTTGCCAACATAGAATATTTTTCACTAAGTTTTGACCTGATGACAACAGCACAAAAGAAAAATATTATTAGTTAGTTTAAGAGAACAGATTTTTTTCGAAATTGTCCATAAAGATTTCAGCAAGGAGAGGGGATAACGGAGAGCCTATCACAAGGCCATCTTTTTGGGCATAAAACATATGAGAAACTTTAAAGTAATTCTGCGAAACAAAGAGGTTGATTAATCTTTCTAATTCCAAGGTTATTTCTTCACCCACACCAGATTCTCTAAGAAAGGAAATAACGAAATTTACAGTTTCTCTCGTAGGAATGGAGGGGAACAAATTAGTTACATCAAAAGAAACAAAAGTTGCACCAACTGAAAAATTAAAGGAAGATAAATATTTGGAGAAATCTCGATCTACATAAATACCCTGCAAGCCGCCTTTCGGCGCGTGGCCGGGGGTGAAAACACCGAGGGTTCGGACTATTTTTTAACCTATTTTTATCGCGTATCGTTCGCGGAAAAAATTAATTCTTAAAACGACTCGTCCTAGCATTTATTTATCATATTTTACGCTTATTGGCGGATCGCCCAAGGTAGCAGGAGGGGTCGCATAATATCGACTTCATCTTCCGCAAACGTACTTTCCCTAAATTTATCAAGCAATTGCAATCTAGCTTCCAATCTCCTATCTTTTAAGGATTCCCAACCTGCATCTGACAGCTTTTTGGTAACGCTTGCTTTTTTGTCGTAGCACTTTTTAACAAAACGTATCGCTTTCCGTTGTACTTTCTCGAGTTCGCGGGTGCTTGTTTCATCCGCCGGATCCCATATACTTGCTGCATATTCCAGATAAGGCCCAACTAATATGAAATAGCATCGCGCTCTAACTTTTTCGTCACATCTACCGACAATACGCCTAATGAAACCGAGCTTTCTAATTGCTTTAGCACAAATGTTTCGGATATGCGTGCTCCAGTTCATGTTATTCGTAAGAGTGATTCCAAGATACTCGACCGAGTCGACTACTTTTATTTCCGTTCCGTTAATATTGTGCGATTTATTCTGCCGCAACTGTTTACTTTTGAAAAAGTTTACTACGGA
Organism: Ladona fulva; assembly: GCA_000376725.2. Taxonomy (NCBI): domain Eukaryota; kingdom Metazoa; phylum Arthropoda; class Insecta; order Odonata; family Libellulidae; genus Ladona; species Ladona fulva. The sequence continues at coordinate 137,749 of KZ310643.1, forward strand.
GCATTTACTTGCGTTAAGGTCAAGTTTCCAATTTTCGCACCACCGTTGAATACGAACTAAGTCGCTTGTTAGGGATTCACGGTCTTCCTCACTTAATATTTCTTTATATATTACTGTGTCATCCTCGAATATCCTCACTTTACTATCGATGTCGTGGCTCAAGTCGTTTATGTATATCAGGAAAAGGAGTCCAATCATGCCCTAATGTAGGCCTGAGGTAAGTTTGATTCTGTTTGAAGTAACGTCATCGAGTACTACTTGTTGCTCCCTATCGCAGAGAAAATCCTTGACCCACCCAATTACTTTCTTATTAATACCAGCCAATTTTAATTTGTAAATTAATTTGTTGTGAGGAACTCTATCGAAGGCCTTCAAATCGAGGAATGCAGCATCTACTTGCTTAATAGTCTCGGCAGATCTTAAAATGTCGTGAACGAACAGCGCAAGTTGAGTTTCGCATGATCGGGACTTTCTAAAGCCGTGTTGGTTCTTACTGAAATAACTAACACTATCTAAAACCTTCATTAGTGAGCTAACAACGATGTGCTCCATTACTTTGCCTGTCAGCGAAGTTAACGATATGGACCTATAATTGCCTGGGTCATCCTTTAATCCCTTTTTGTAAACGGGGGTAACATTCGCTAATTTCTAATCCTTTGGGACGTTCAGTAAAACAAATACTTCTCATCAAGGCGTTTGTGTTCCGGAAGGCTGTCTGAGCTGTGAATCGGCTATGTGCTATCGGCTGTGAATACGCTTTGGTAAAAGTCGTTAAGGATGCTCGCTTTCTTCTTCGGATCACTAATAATACTGCCATCGCTATCCCTTAATGAGCAAACTGTTTGTAATTTTCCCTGTGTATCTCTAAGGTACGACCATAAGGTTTTGTAAAGATCTAAGCTATCCCCTAGAGTTTTCTGCTTAAAATTACGTAGGGCGTTTCTCATAGCACGCTTAGTATCGGATTTCGCATTCTTGTGCTTCCCTAATAATAACGTTCTTGTTGAGCTGAAATCAGAATGGTCTGTTCCCGTAAAGGCTTTTACTTTTCCGTGGAGTGCTCTCTGTTTTCGAAGTGCCTTTCTAATCTCTTTATCGTACTATCTAAATTTGCAATCATTTTTTGAGTATTTCGAAGGAATATAAAGGTCTATGTAACTATGCATAATTTCTACGAACTTTTTCCAGGTTTCTTCGGAGGACAGATTAGTTACATGCGACTTAAATAAATTAAATTGGTTAATAAATTTTCGGTAAAGCTCTCAAAATTTGCTTTAGAGTAGAGATAAATCTTGCGTTAAGGCTTCTTATGCTTATTTAATTGTATATCGATGTCTACGTATACGCCTTTGTGGTCAACATGTCCTTCGTCGATCGAAATGCTCTTTACTCGCTCAGTAGAGTTAATCAAGAAGAGATCATGAATATTTTCTCCCCTGGTTGGCAATTTTACCGCTTGGTTTAATGAATTTCTTTGAAGCACATTTAGAAATATTTTACACGAATCGGCATCCCGGGCACTTTTTTCCCAGTCGATATCTGGAAGGTTAAAATCACCCCCTATAACTCGTTCCGCTTTGATTATTCTTGCGGGTGCAGGAGTTCATCTCTTCGCTAAGGCAGCGTAATACTTGCCGAGAGGAGTTTGGTGGACGGTAAAATGCACATACATTGATATTAGGCTTATTAGATTGGCTGATGGTGCACCAGACACTTTCTATGTCACTATTACTCGAATTCTGTGCTTTGCTTTGGAGAGACGATTTAATTGTAATAAAAACTCCTCCCCCGGTCTTTTCGTTACGATCTCGACGGTAAATAGTGAAATCTCTGGGAAATATTTCGTTATCGATTATATCCTCGTGCAACCAGCTTTCTGTTCCTATGACAATGTCAGTATTGTGACTACGAATGAGATGCTCCAAATCTGATACTTTATTTTTGATACTCTTACAGTTAACTATCGCAATTGATATTTTACTTTCATGAACTAATATGGATAGGTATTCCGGTAAAGCTCGCTTGTCTTTCATTTCGCTCCCCATTTCACATTTCCGCGGTTATTCCGTAACTCGAACGGTTAAAAATTTCGTTTCTTGGGATCCAGTAACTGACCTACTTATTATCGTAAAAAAATCTACAGTGCTCATAAATCCTACGAGCCACCCGTCTCGAAGCCGAAGCAGCGCAATGGACCGCAGAACGGTTCAAAGGAACAGGGCACGATCGGAGCGTCGACCTTAGGTCAACGAAGTCCCTGCAGAACTCCCACAGCCTCGCGTTTAGGGACTCTATTTTCCACCAAGCACGAGGGCCGCAGTCGATCCGCGGTACAATGCTGCAAATAGACAGCTTCATCTCGATGCCAAGCGACTCCCGAACCCACGCGACCTCAAAGTCCTCGAAAGAACTCAAAATCTCCTCGGACGTACAGTCATGAGCAAAAAAACTCAAAAATTGCAGGTAACATAAGATTCGGGATACTCTTAAAAACTCCTTCACTGGAACATGTTGCAACACTGTAAGGAGACAATGTCAAACATAACGGTACTTATATTCGCTGCAAGGGTTCGGTTTAAAGAAATGGTAGGAGTATGGCGAGCGGCTCTCATAGCAGACACCCATTTAGAAGGACGGACCTAATTATAAGAAATACATTGATGGAAACGTTGCGTATACGCGATGATAGCTCAAAATGTATGAGTTATAGACAGTGCAGATTGAATGAATTCGCAATTTAGAATCGTCAATCAAGTCGAATACGTCTTTTTACCGAAAAATCAACGTTATGGACCTCCGACTCGCTGATTCTCTAACAGAAGGAGAACAGGTGCATAGAGCAGTCATATTTTCTTACCTACTGTCACCTTGATAAGCGGTAGGGTTCCCATGCAAAGCGTGCCTTTCGGTATAGGAATTATTTGTGAGGTCTTAGGATTTCTTGATTATGTTACAAATTACTGTATTCTTGAAGTAGATAAGAAGAAGGAACACTTATATCTAAGTTCTGTCACGTAATAGGAAGTAATTGAGTAAATAGGAAGTAAAGTGCACCAAAGAAGTAAACTGCAGGCAAGGAAAAGGCATTTATGATTAAATTTTATCATATTCGCCGGAATTTGTGGAACAAAGTTGCAAGGGAAACTAGAATATTCTTTCTTCATTCCTTAGCATTTATGATTTTTAGTTATAGCCTCGATAAGATCTTAACGCACACACAAAATTCGGTTAGGAGATTTAAACAACATATATTCATTTAAAACTTCTTTCCGCTCACATTCCCAGGAATTACCGCAGAACATATTATGCTCCCTTAGCATAATATTTCACTCTAGAGTTGATTGGTTTTTCTTTAAGAGAAGTTGCTAAGGAGTAATAAGCGGTGCATCAGGAGGAATTTGGATCACCTGCATCCGAACTCATTTCTGAAAGAATGAATGTATTACCTTTTAATATTGATCGCAGATCCCTTCGGTGTTCGCTTTCGATTAATTTACTAATTAATTACTTTCAAATTTTGTATCGATGAAAGTTAAGGCAACAATAATGAAAAACACCCTAAAACAATCTACACATATTACCGAAAACGTTATCAGCACCGAATAATAAAATAATCCCTAATAACATTTACGAAGTCGTTAACTTCCTGTTTCATTACTTTCAATACCTGAACCCACTTACGTAACATTGCAAAGGTTAGTTCTAATAGAAATATTATTACTAAAGATCCATGTGAAATATCCGAGATAAGGTTCGCCATCACTTTTTGGAACAGTTTTCTGAGATTACATATCGGGCATATTTGTGATAATGTTGGTGACAGTAGGTAAGAAAATACGACTGCTCCATGCACCTGTTCTCCTTCCGTTAGAGAATCAGCGAGTCGGAGGTCCATAACGTTATTTTGTGGTAAAAAGACGTATTCGACTTGATTGACGATTCTAAATTGCGAATTCATTCAATCTGCACTGTCTATAACTCATACATTTTGAGCTACCATCGCGTATACGCAACGTTTCCATCAATGTATTTCTTACAATTAGGTCCGTCCTTCTAAATGGGTGTCCGCTACAGTAGTCGCTCGGAATGCTCCTACCATTTCTTTAAACCGAACCCTTGCAGCGAATATAAGTACCGTTACGTTGGACATGGTCTCCTTACAGTGTTGCAACATGTGTTCCAGTGAAGGCATTTTAAGAGTATCCCGAATCTTATGTTACCCGCAATTTTTGAGCTTTTGTTTTGCTCATGAGTGTACGAGAGCTGGCGTCGTTGACACCGACATGGGCTACCACCCGCAGACTAGAGCAACTCGTACCCGCGACCGCCGCACTAACCGCACCCGTGACTTAGGCCACTTGCCCTGAGGGAATACCCCAGGATGTGACCCTCATGTCACCTCTCTCCCGTTCCGCCCTTCTCCGCAAAGGGGCCGACACTCACTTGACGTTCGAGCATTACAATTCCCTCCCCCCCGAGACTTCCCTCGGGCGCGACCACTTTGGAGGGTGGAGGCACAGGCTTGGTATCCTTGGTATATATATAACAGGCTCATCAGCACTTTGCAATGCAGAGAACCTATTGCGAGTAGGGATGGGGTTCGGCGTCACCTCCCCAGTGCCCTTACCAGCCAGTGATGCTCCTCCGCTCCTCGTAGCCACCCTCCACACGGGCTTCAAAAATGGGGCCGACCCCGTAAGGGAAGCAATGGGCTGCGCCTTCTCCTCAACATTCCACCCAGAGTTGACCCTCGGCGTTGGCCGAGTCATCGTCGCTGGGCAAACTGCCGCGGAGTTGGGCCTCCCCCTATAACGGGTGCGGTCCCATTCATGAAGATCCACGAGCGAAGTTCCCGGAGCATCCTCTCAAGCTCGTAGATCCATCCTTGAGAAGGTCGGTCTCTGAATCACCTGCAAGAGCTCCCGAGGCGGACCTATAGGAAGCCATGTTAATGATACTGACTCTAGTGCACGTGAAGTAAACAACCTACCTGTCGTACATAAGTGTTCTACCTTTCGGTAGGTCCATGTGCCCTAATATTCCCTATTCATAGCCCTTTCCTTCGGTACCTGGTAACTTACCCCACCCTTTATGTCATCTAACATTTTTTGCATCTGCCTTCCCCTCTGTCTTTTCCCTTGCATTCTACCCTCAATTACATTCTTTAGACATCCCTCTCCTCTCAATATCTGACCCATCCATTTCTTTTGTCGGCGCTTAATTACTTCAATTAAAACCCTTTCCCCTCCAACCATTTCTAGCACCTCTATGTTTGTTTTTCTATCCACTCAGCTCACCTTCTCCATTCTACGCCACACCCACATCTCAAATGCCTCCAATCTTTTGATGTCCTCTTTTCGTAAGGAAACAACTTACCACCCACTGTTTTTTACCTGAGACGTATAAGCTTTCTTCTGCATAAGTTTTGTGATTGTGTAACTGTCGAAATGCCGGACTGTCAAAAGTGTGGTAGAAAACTTAGAAATATCCAGAAGCAGGTCACATGTGGTGGCTGCGGTGAATCTTTTCATCTAGCCTGCACCACGATTAATGCAGATGACGTTGCGGCACTTACTGCTCTGAAAAAACACTGGAAGTGTGAAGGATGTGTACTAGAAGCCCGTGCTACACGAAGGGACGACACGCCGGTCAAGCAAACACCGTTACCTGTTTCCGAATCTTTATCTTCGTCGGATGCATCTTTGTCTACCATGGTGAAGGAATTGCTTAATCGTGTGATTTCTCTTCAGGAAGATCAGTGCGAAATAAAAAAGTCGTTAATGTCATTGGGAAGTGGTAATAGCTGAGCATGTAAAGTCTCTGGAGGTTATAAATAGTGTCATCACTAAATTATGTGATAGAGTTGATGAAATGCTCTCTGGCTTAACTGCGTATAAAGCCAAAATTGGTGCTCTTGAAAATCATGTGAGCGTTATTGAACAAGAATCGCTAAGAAATGTGATTGAAATACATGGTGTGCCTTTCAGAGAGGGCGAATGTGTTGGTGCCATTGTCAGTCAAATAGGACTGGCACTCGGTATCAAGCTCGATCATCGTGACCTTACCACGCTTACAGAATTAGACCACGAGTAAGCGACGATGGAGTTTTTCGATCCTCTCCTATCTTGGTGCGGTTTTTGAGACATGCGGACGCTGAGAAATTTCTTGAAGCGCGTCGCGTCAAAAGAAATCTCTGCGCATCTGATCTGGTCATGGAGTCTCCAAACCTCCCTATTTACGTAAATTCACGCCTTACATTGCATAACAGGAAACTTTATTCCAGAGGAAGGCAACTCAAAAAAGAAGGTAAAACCAAGAACGTAAGGATCCGGAATGGCGGTGTGTTTGCTCGAGTTCGTGACGGCAGTGAGCGCATCTCTATTCTCAGTCAAAATGACTTAGATCTCTTACAGTGAGATACGTTTGCTTGTTTACCACCCATAGTTAAATCTTCTAATCGTGATATAAATATTTCCCTAGTTAACTGTCAATCCTTACTGTGTCACATCGATGAATTCCGGTCCCATTTTTCTTCTTGTGTAGTTGATATAATCTGTATGACTGAAACTTGGTTAAAACCCAGTGTCCCTGATAGCATGGTGGAACTCACTGACTACTCCCTACTCAGACACGACCGGATCGGGAAAGGTGGGGGCGGCGTCGGAGTCTACATCCATCACCGTCTTCATTCTTCTGTGCTTGCGACTTCTTCTGTGACTTACGAAAGCCACCCTGAATTCATGATAATTGAAGTGTACGGCACCGATTTTTCTAAACTTCTTCTATTTCTTATTTATAGACCTCCAAATGTTGAATCTCTAATTGATATCGAACAGGCTTACATGACATTTAGCCCAAATTTTAAAAATATTGTAATTGTTGGCAACTTTAATGCTGATTTGTTACGCGATAGTTATTATTCCTCCTTCATCAGGAATTTTATTTACAGCTGTAATCTTTATCTTATTACAACGCAACCAACCCATCATACTGAAAACAGCCATACTCTCCTTGACCTTTGTATCGTCGATTCCTCCGATGAAGTCTCATCATTCTCTCAATCCCCAGTACCATTTCTTTCCCCACATGACAAAATTGAAATCTACAAATTTAATATCCCTCGTCTGCTTCCATTACAATACAATACATTCCTACAATTGTCTACCATGATGTCAAAAATTTTGATGCAATCATGTTCCAAGATGACTTACTAGCTACCGACTGGAAAAATCTATTTGTCTCTACATCCGTCGATTCTAAATTGGAACTCTTCAACTCAAAATTTTTGGATTGTTTAAATTGTCATGCCCCTCTGCGGACCTGTAATCCTCAAAGATTCTCAGCCCCTTGGCTGACAAATGACCTAAAACAATGAAGTGATGGGATAAATCACGTAGAATTTTTATTCGGACCAAATCCCCTTCTGCATACACTGAGTTTATTACATCACGTAATCGGGTGAAGCATTCCGTGATAGTGGCTAAGAGAAAATATTACTCATCCACCTTTTCCAATTTGACTGATCCCAATTAGGTATGGAAGGAACTAAGGAACCTTGGCCTTATGCAGGGACGTAATAAGCAACCTACCTATAAATTCTCACTTAATGAATTGAATAAACACTTCGTCTCTACTGCTACCTCTGAGGGAAATATTGTTACTAATGTACTCAGTATATCTACCCTATAGACCCCTCACAGACCCCTAAACATATATACCCCTCAGTATATCTACCTATCCATTTGTACCCTAAAATGAGAATGGTTTCTTCTTCCAATATATAACGCCCGATACTCTACAAAAAATGTTATCCATTTCCAAAACTAACTCTGTTGGGTCGATAGTATCTCAATTAGATTCTTAAAGACTTCATTAACAGCCCTTTCCCCTGTAATACTCGATATTTTTAATTTCTCCTTAATGTCTGGTGAATTCCTGAGGATATGGAAATCATCACTAATTACACCTATTAAAAAGGTAAAAAAAACCAACCACTCCTCGTGATTATCGCCCAATCTCTAATCTATGCTTCTTCTCAAAATGCCTTGAAAGAGTTGTTTACCAGCAGGTCACGGAATACCTAAATCAAAATAACTTGAATGATCCTTGCCAATCTGGCTTTCGGAAAAATTTTCCTACGCAGTCAGCTCTACTTAAAGTTACAGACGATATACGCCATGCAATAGATAAACACATGATTACCGTCCTTGTACTGTTTGATTTCACTAATGCATTTGGCCTCGTAAACCACACCTTACTTCTACAAAAAATGAAAGAACTTTAATTTTCCTGTTTCTCACTAAATTGGTTTTACTCGTATTTAAACGAGCGACAACAGGCAGTTAAAGATGCAAATGGTGATACATCAAACTGGGCTAAGGTCCATTGTGGGGTCCCTCAGGGCTCAGTTCTTGCCCCTCTTTTATTTTCTTTGTATATCCTCAACCTTCCTAATTGCATTGTAAACTGTAAATATATGCTGTATGCCGATGACCTCCATATTTACTGTCATTGCCACTTGAATAACTTATATGACACAATTGCAAAAGTAAATCTGGACGTTAATGCCATCAATTCATCGGCTGTTAAAAATAATTTTGTACTTAACTGTTGCAAAACAAAGTCCATAATACTCATTACGTCAAAATTACTCTGATATGTTGACCTTAATGCTATTCCAAGGTTAGTTGGTGATACTGAAATACCACACTCAAATCATGTTAAAAATCTCGGGGTCAATTTGGTCCCTAATCTATCTTGGGACAACCATGTGTTAGCCATATGTAACAAGGCCAACTCAATCCTCTATCAACTTAAAATCCATAAAAACCTCTTACCTTGTTATACTCGGAAGCAATTAATAACTACGCTTATTTTCCCTCATTTTTGATTACTGTTGCATTGTGTACAATGATCTAATGGAATGGCTCAGCAACAAGGCTTCAGCTGATATTAAAAAGGTGTGTTAGGTTTGTTTTTGACCTTAAAAATGAGCATATATCCCCTTTCCTCACCTGGGGTGCTATGCCCTATCTTTCCGTAACGAACGGAATGATTACTCCCAGAATTCCGAAGCAGCCTCTCCGTAACGACAGGAATTAGAATTCCGTGACAATGGGTATGCCCGATCTCCTTTCGCTTACGATCGTTGCGAGTAACTTCTTCGTAACGGTGTTGCAAGGTTTACGTATTCTACTGACTTGCTTTACTACATTCTCATGAAAGCGCATGCGCATTAGCGAGTAAATGCAGTCTGCTAGGCGGGTGTTTACATCTATTATGAATTTTGAAGAGTGAGTTCAGTGGAAAATAATGTCATGTCATGGAAAAAGTATTTAAATAAATTTCTATTTAGTGCATAGGTCACCTCTCCGTAAACTAATGAAATCGTTGAGTCCTTCTATAGAAATTGTATACGTTGATTTGTCATTTTTTACGTGATTAAGAAT
>KZ310643.1:166463-180753 GCA_000376725.2 Ladona fulva
ACATCCAACTTCTACGCAGCATCTACAAGGACGCCACAGCCTCTGTAATGCTGCATGAAGAAACGGAGGAATTCCGGATTGAGAAGGGAGTGAGACAAGGCGACTGCCTTTCACCAATTCTTTTTACAGCCGTTCTGGAAGAAGTTTTTAAAACCTTAGACTGGCAGGAATGAGGCCTACGGATCAATGGAGAGCACATCAGTCATTTGTGTTTCGCAGAACAACCAAGTGCTTTCAGAAGGAACAACCATATTCTGAAGTAAAACATTCCAATGGTCTTGAGGAGAAAGGTCTTCAACCAATGCATTCTACCAGATTTGACATATGGAAGGGAAACATGGATGTTAAACACAGGAATAACCCAGCGACTTCAGACTACACAAAGAAGTATGGAACGATGTATGCTTGGAATCACAAGAAGAGATAGGAAATGCAACACCTGGGTTAGGAAAATGACAGGAGTGACAGACATCACAGATAAGGTAAGATCACTGAAATGGATGTGGGCAGGCCATGTTGCAAGGAGAAACGACAAGCTATGGACATCTGCAGTTCTGAACTGTATACCAAGAGCTGTGAAGAGACCGGGAAGAAGACCAAGGGACCGATGGAACAGAGACATTATTCAGTATTTAGGACTAACACGGCAACAAGAGGCTCAGAATAGAGTAGAATAATAATTGGAAAGCGCTTGGGGAGGCCTACATCCGACTTCGGATTCACTCGACCAACTCAACCTCACTGTGATCAATAGAGACAAGGACGTGACGACCGATGTGGGTCACGCAGGCCATAATACAAACATCGATGTTACCGCATGTAGCTCAATTCTGCCAGATTTTGTCCGCGCCTGGGATATGATAAGTGGGGCCACCACCAGTGATCACAATATGCTTAGGTCTGTCTTTGTGTTAGACAGAGCAGAACCAATGTACCAAGGTATCAGAAAAAGGTTTAATATCAAGAATGCAGACTGGCTTAAGCTGACCAAAGCCATGTCAAATACTGTGATTACCCTCTCAGGGCGACCACGCCAAGATGCTCTGCAGATAAGAGATGCTCTATACTGAACCTGCGCTGAGCATATGCCCATACAAACAAAGAGAACCTTGTGCCTAGTAGGATGGTGGAGCCCAGAACTAGAAAGACAGAAAAAGAAGGTCATGAAAGCTCGAACACGAGCCAGAATCACGATGAATCCTGAGGACAGAACAGCTGCAGGTAACCAGTTACGAATATACAAGCACCTAATAAGGCGTAGTAAGGAACAGTCTTGGATGAAGTTTGTAGAGAAGGAGATCCTTCAGGACCCCTGGTCCATAGCATACAAGATTGTGGCAGGGAATCTAAATGAGGGATTTAGCCGCATAACTTCAATGTGTAAAATTAACACCTTTACCTCAATCCTTGTCATTCAAATTAAGCCAAGCATATAAGGCAAAGAATAAGGCTAGAAAAAAGTATTCAAGTGAGGAAAAATAAGATGTACTTCTTTGTAAATTCATAATTCAATTATGAGGAAAATCTTCTCATTGCTGCCAGACTCAACAATCCAAATATAATCATATGTTTGCATAAGAATTTGAAATTATTTTACAGAGAAAAACGGAAGTGGCAACTCCCAATGTTTACATATATTACCTCATACACTAATTTTAGTTTTGAAGACAGAAAGGAATACATAATGGAAATTATATGTATTAAAGAAGTGTAGATAACTAAAGTCCCTCTTTGAGTTTCAAATTGTAAATTGTCTTCCAAACCAACTTACTTTAAAAATGGTTCATGAGCAATGGCATCCTCAGGAAATGGTATAGGCTGAAGCAGCTGTGCAAGTCCAGGTCGCCAATCATCATACTCTGAGCTATATAGGGATAAAATCAGTTAAGAGGAATAAAATCCCATACAGAAATTATAAAAAGAAGTTTATATGTATAACACACATTCAGCCACAAACTTTTTGAAAAAGTGCACATCATATGGAGATAAATACAAAAGTTAAATACACAACATATTAATTTCAATAAAGGTGTTTTGAAAAGATTTAGGACATTAACTCTGGTTATGGAACAATTAATCAGAATCAAAATCAAGAATTGGATATTGGCAATATTGGAACTTTTTCAGGTATTGGAAACAGAACTTGTAATTGGAGTATTATAAATTTAATTTCTGATTCCAAAAGCGATTCTTCAAAATCTTTCCTTCACACTAAATATACTTTATAATTATCTTCCAAAATGATAGTCAATAAAATAAATTATTTTAATGATGATGAAAATTGGAATCAGGAACCGTATCAGAACTGGAATTTTTGTGCGGTATCTGGAATTGTATTGGAATCAGCAGAAATGTTGACATCATCCCATCACTAATTAACTCCTATAAGAATGGCTTACATCATTTAACCTGATAATACAAAGGAAATATCTGTTAACTCAACAATTTTCTCGCTTCCATGAAATCATTTTGGAATGACACTACAATATGGATGAAGATAATTCACTCATTGTGATCAAATGTTACATCATCCCTTCAAGCAGAGGACATTTTCAGGCTGTTTGACACTAAGAGGTACAGTAGTTTCAAACACCAAGAATGAATAAGTTTCAAAGCTGAATTTTGATGACATAATAGGAAAATGTGCTAACCATGTCACAAGACTACAATAATTAAGGTAATAATTTTCTCCTGTTACATGATATTTTTTTCAATGAAACATGTGTTTTGCATAATCAGAAATCGTTTTCATATAAAAAATGACAATCAATGTATACCACCCGTGGTGTATGTACGGTGGGAGCAGCATTAAGCCCCCACAACGAGGATCAAATTCCTTAAAAAAGATATAATAATCTAGTTCCCCAGTCTCAAAACGATCAATTTTCTTGTCATACATCCATATAAATCTCTTTGTTTTTTATCCTATAAATATTTTAATCGAATTTTTTAACATTTCTTGTATCGTATTGTGCATGAAAATACTGGCCCTTGTAAGGTAGGCATATTTTCAATGAAAATACTGGCCCCTGTAAGGTAGGCAAATTTTCATTCTCTTAACTGTCTCAGACCCCCAATAAATATGTCCTGGCTGCACCCCTGCAGACTATAAACAATGCATATATAAAAGGGTAAGTTCTTGGCCTGACAATGAAAGACGGCGAATTTCAGTTAAAAAATTATTTTATTTTTCTACATAATCTCCCTTGACTTCAACACACTTGTTCCAGCGTTTCTCCAACATCAGTATTCCATCCCGGAAGTGAGAGTCTGGAAGGCTGTGAAAATATCCATCTACGGCCCTCTCAACTTCTTCATTGGAAGTGAAGCGCTTCCCAGAAATTTCTTCAAGTTTGGGAACAGATGGAAGTCTGAGGGTGCTAAATCAGGAGAATAGGGGGATGGCTGAGCAAATCATACCCCAAATCCCAAAGTTTTCCCATCGCCAATGCACCTTTGTGAGCAGGTGCATTGTCCTGGTGAAGGATAATTTTTTTCTTCTTCAAGCCAGGCCTCTTCTCGCGAATTCTGGCATCCAGCTGGTCAAGAAGGTTGGAGTAATATTCACCTGTAATTGTTCTGCCTTTTTCAAGGTAATCAATTAACAGGATCCCTTTCGCATCCCAAACACACTGGCCATGACCTTTCCAGCAGATGCAATCGACTTTGCTTTCTTTGGCGCTGAACCACCGGCTTTCACCCACTGCTTCGGCTGCCGTTTCATTTCTGGCGTGTAGTGGTGGACCCATGTCTCATCCATGGTGACAAATCGCCACACAAAATCGGTCGGTGCCCTCTTGAATCAGTCCAAACATTGCTGCAGAAATTGCTTGCACGTTTGCTTTTGATGGACATTCAGCAAATGCAGCACCAACCTTGCGCAGAGTTTTTGCATCCCCAATTCTTTGCGCAAGATGTTTCGCACCCTTTCTTCCAATATCCCCATGGCCTCAGCTATCTCACTCATCTTCACTCGCCTATCATTCAACATGATAGCATGTACCTTTTCGATGGTTTCTAGTGTGGTTGCGGTCCTTCACATGGGTCACCTTCAAGGGATGTGCGACCACATTTAAATTCAGCTGCCCACTTTTTAACGGTTGACATTGAATGAGCAGAATCCCCGTACACTTTTGTCAACTTTGGATGAATTTCCTTAGGGGTTAATCCATCCAAAACGAAGAATTTTACGACCTCACGATATTCAAGTTTATCCATTTTAACGAAAAACACAAAAGATGTCTACTGCAACAATACATGTAAACAAACTACTTGAGAAAACAAGTTGAAACTTGTCTTAAGAACTAATGACATGTGCGCCCAGGCAGGGATAAAAAATTGTGAAACATATTTTTGATATTCATGGGGTAATTTTGTCCATGCAGTTTTTTGTTATAAACTTATTGACAGCAAATTTCCAATTAACATAACTTAATTCTCTTCCTTCAAAAGCAAAAAGCTATGTTTTCTTTCATTCAGACCTATTTCATAGCCATCTACCAAAGGATTTATAATTTCTGTTAGCAGTAGTTCTTGGCAATGTTGGCCTGAAATTGAATCTGATATCAAATGAGAGGATAATTAAAAGGAATAACTAGTGTGAAAAATAGCGACATGATGGGGACTTGAACCTGTCTCTTCCACACTGTAGATATGGCATGGTACTTTAGTGGTTGGTTTAGTGATAAGAATATCTGCCAAGAAAGTGGGAGACCTGAGTTCCAGTCCCAGTCATGTTGCTATTTTTCACACTTGTTATTCCTTGGCACGGCTTTACCATCCAAAGTTAATACACATTTCCTTAATCCTTGAGAGGATAATGGTTGGGCTCACATTGCAAGGAACACAGTAAGGTAACACTGCAGCTGCATATCCTCTTCCTTGGCCCCTCCCTCCACTATCACTTTCCCTTCTTCCTCTTCCTCATCCTCTTCCTGCTGTGCCAAAGGAGCTGCTCTCTGGCTGCCCCTCTGAGCTGCAACCTTTTGCTCAGGTTGCCTTCTCTGCTGCTGTAAACGCTTGCTCCGAGCTTCAAAGTGGGAGAAAATGGCACCCAAGCAAACAGACACCAGGTTGGGTAAGACTCGAGGGTGTGGGCAACCACTGCTCTGGCCATGCACACTGACAAACAAGAAAGAGTATATCAGGATAAATAAGCATTCAGTTGTTTCTAAATCTTGGGATTATATTGCTGCTGTATTTTAAAAATCAATGGAGTCCAAATTGAGCCAATCCCAAGTAATGTTTCAAATCTCCTGCCTTAGAGTTATATTCTTAGGTATAGAAAGTGTGACCAAGCCTTGTACTTACCTTGAAACGAATTCCCGCAGAACCTGACAGCCACCATTGTGAGAATGAATTGCCCTCATGTAGTCCTGCACAAAGCGCCGCATGTGAGGGTTCTTGCCGAAGTCCTGATGGAAAATATCAAGTGTTGCAGATGGAAAGAAATATGTGAATAAATAAGAAGAATTAAACAGGTGATATATGATGAAGATAACCTTAAAAAGTTAAGCCAACCAGCACAAGAAGTTCCTTAAAAATCTTCAATACTATTCATTTCTAAAAATAATAAACTATGAATGAAAATTAGTGATTCTGACCAGCAGACCAAGTTCTGTACAAAAGTCGAGGAAAAATCGTTCCTCCTTGGTATTTTAGTGGCACCTAGGTATATCCCATTTACATTTTATTCAACTCTTACCGCTTTCAGAGATAAGTTTAGAAATCTTCTATGATGCTTCTCGAGCATAACGATTATTTATAAATAGAAAAGGAAAATAAGAAAGGCAAAACATTCTCAAAAAACTCAATTGGTGGATTTAATGTAATGCAAAGAAACCAGGAACACATTGTTCGGAAATTTTGTAAGAACTACATTCATCATTTCTATTTTAATTAGCGAGGAAACATTTATTAATTGACATTGACAACAGAGCCGTACAAAAGACACTTAGGTGCGGCAATTTGGCCACATCTGGTATATAATAAGGTTTTGCACAAATTCAAATGCAAAATTATATATGGTAGGCACTGACCACATTGTGCTTGAGGATTCGATGAACAACGGGAGTGAAGATGCGAGGTACTAGCGATGAGCGAGGACGCAGAAGGCATCGGCGAGAGAGGAACCTGCACAGCTCCGGAGGTGGCGGTCTGTCCTCCAGAAGAGGTCCTATTGCCCACACCATCTCCTCCTCCACTTCATCGTCCACTGCTTCTTCGCCCGACTCCTCGTCAGATGGACTACTGATCAGGTATGAAGACCATGGCGGGTGCTGCACAGGGATAAAACAGGAAAAGAGAAATGGGATTTGCTTTGGTCCTGTTATATGATAGTAAATCCAAAATATATATTGGAATCGCAAACATGGTTTTAATCGATTTCATAATTTTAAATACCCCGAGAGAAATATCAAAAACCAATCTAATTGTTATGTTGCCAGGGAGACCAATATGTAAATATTTTGCATCCTCTAGTTAAATTTTTGAATGCGCCACTCAGACATATTAATCACCGCTATTGCAAGAGATAAGTGACACAATTTTAGTTCTCATTGCCGACGAAAGAAAACATCTGCATTACCTCCATCATCGAGTAGTGCTAAGGCATTGTCTACGAATAAAATTTGGCAGTTCAATTAACAAAGAAAAAGGAAGAGTCTGGCTTTGCTCTTATTCAAAAACTATATTTTTAAGAAAATGAAACCGTTAGACTCTACGCTTATCTTGTGCGTTCTTTTCAGGAAAACTAACGACTGATGATGTCATAACTAATGACAATATGGCGCGGATTATGTACTGAGGAAATCTAGGATTCTTGTTTGTGTTCTGCAGTCTTTAAAGCAGCATTTTACTAGAAAGAATCATCCTTCAGTCCTTCAGAAATATTTCAATTACAATTTGTCTCCAAATGCAAACGTTTCACTTCCAATTACTTTAATTCCACCGGAGCCTCTGTATATTTATCATCACCCATTTCCAATAAATCTGAGTTTGGAATAATTTTCATAAATACCGAGCATAATGTTTTAAATTATAATTGAGAGCAAAAGTGGAGTCGGCCTACATCCCGCTATCAGCCGACGCCGAATAAGAACTATTCTGACAGATATGCAGGAATGTCCATTTATCTACATGAAATTTCACTTCGTGTTTATTAAAGAACTCAAGCGTTATCTGACTTTTAATTTCTTGCAATTCGTAGCTTTCCCATCGACAATTTTATAGATTTGATAAATTTCATCTCTCATCCTCTTTGGTGAGACTGCAGCTACCCAGCCAGCACTATGTCTGATATTGCCCCAAAATATCCCGATATTATACAGATATCCAAGAGATATCATTTACCTTAAGGGAAAGGATATCTGTATATGGTGGGGATAAATTAGGGATAAGTTCGAGATATATCGTAGATAGAGGGCCGGTTTTTAACAGATATCATATCCCGAAAGGCGAAAGTAGCGATATGTAGTGGAAGCTAAGGGAACTGACATAGCTAACGATAAGCGCCTACTGGTGGCCAAAATCTGAACTACCAACTCTGTATGAACGTATCCCATACAAATCGCCTAGGCTTTAGTTCAAAATACATTGCAAGACTTTAAATATCAAATTCAAGTATAGAATCGGACGAAGAAATTAATAGAAGTAAATATATATGAAGATAAATTTATTCCATCGAATGAATGAAAGACATAGGTAATAAACGAATTGTAAGTCAAAAGTTACAACAAATAATATCAAAAAGAAAATACATTATGTCAGCGGTAGTAACAAAATAATAGAAAAAAACATGTTTAGAAGATAGGATTAATCCTTTGCCCCATCAGCTGCAACTCCTAATTTTGCCACACCTTTCCTCAGCCTGGCTAACCGGAACCATTCACCAATACTCCTCCCAATGGTGACTAGTTCCAATAGGGGTCCAGCAGTCCCATTCTTACTTTTTAATACCTCTGAAAAACATAATAAATTTAGACAAAATCTATTTCCATATTCTTACCTGCAAATCGAACAATAGTGAGTAGTCCTGGATGGTACGAATCCGATACTACACAGGCTGAGTTCTCAGAGATGTCTGACTTATATCCACTCCAAAATTTTACAATGAGAAATGAAAGTTTCCAATGGAAGGAATAGCTATACTAGCGACGCGTAGCGCAAAACAGCATAGTGGTTATAGCACTGCACAGACCACATTTCCGCTTTTAGCAGACGCAAACAACCTAAGGAATGCATTACAGGACCTACGCCGTGCCTTTGCAAAACAGTGCTGATAATTTTATGAGAATATTTAAAAATCCATATTATTTTAGGTTATAGTTAACAAGATAATGGGAAAAAGTTCTTCGTGCCTCTTAAATAATTAATTCCCAAAAATACTTGTGCATCTTCTTACTCCCCGTTAAGACTTACAGAAGTTCAAGTTGTCGCCCAAGAAAAATGAATAATCGGCAGCTTTTGAAATTGTATAAATCGTCATAATCTCAATTCAGCTCTTAACAGAATCACGCAATTACATAGAATAATGGAGTCCTCTGCCCTTCGAAACGGATAAGACTGAGAATATTTTTCTCCTTTATATCCCTATCAGAGTCCTCTAGGAATCTGATAGGGATATAACGGAGAAAAATTGGGAAAGCGTATCCCTAGGGATACACTTTCCCAATTTTTGCCCTTTCCTATATGTAAGAGATATCTTCTGTGCTGGCTGGGTATATTTCGATGAATTCAGTATGTATCGTTTATCTTTTGGATAGAGATTTGGATAGATTTGGAAATGTATCCATTACTTTTGTTCCAGTCTTGTTTATGCGACAATAAGACAGCTACTGAGGTTTGAGTGATGCCATTCTTTTTGATCACTCCTCCTTGAGTGCTATGAAAAGTGCTATTTATTTGAACCGCAGTACTAACGTGGACTCGTTCCCTTGACAATATATTGACTGAAAGCAAAGGCAACCCTCCCTTTGATTCTTTCCCAATCCAAAACTTCTGGTAGCTAACAATTTAGTGGTTAAACCAGCCTGATGACTTTACAGAGATATTCTTCATGTTAAAATACTTAAGGCATTCATTTTAGGAAGAGAGCATGACTACGCATGCGTTCCTTTAAATAAGATTCAATTCAAATAATAAATAACTGCAAGCTCTTCATCGATTCCATTTATAATCGCCAAAACATCGACACAAACATTGTACCTAACATTTTTCACCTGCGTCTGAGTGATGAATCGAAGTTTGTCCCTTCAAATTTGAAATCCATGGATTGTGGCATCAATGCTATTTAAATGAATTGCTCACCTCTTCTGCCAAAAGACTGGACACAATCTGAAGAGGAACATGTGCCACGCATTGGTCCTGCAGCGGGGTGTTCGCCGCCAACGACACCAAACTCTGTTTGAAATGGAAATTCGTTTTACCGAATCATCGTAAAAAAATGACGAACGTAGAAAGTATTAAAACTAATTAATTAAACGCTACTTTTACGAATTTAATGTCTAATAATACAGAAGGGTACTCCTTAAGTTCAAAACTTGAATCCAATATTACATGTCACCATCATTTTCGTTAGCAACTGAGAGCTCTATTCCAAAACTTTCCGCAAAATAGAGACCTAAGTATTCATCTTTCTATGCTTTGGATAATATCATTTCCCAAAATACATTATTTACTTTACCTTTACTTCTCGAAGTATCACTTCCGGTCTAGTCGAATTCCTCAGAATGTTACGGTGTTTGTAAATATTTTTCTATCACGCCGCGGAATATTTCACATGAAAGTAAATAAAATAAATCACAATAAGTAAAAGAATTAACTCTTAAAGGTCTACTTCCACACACAAGCAATACTTTCGTTATCCAGGACAATATGCGGGAAAATGTGTAGTCTTTTTGATTTCGCTCAATAAATATATAACTAAAAGGCTCAATATGGAGCAAATATTTAAATTTGTCAAACGTAAAGTATTTGAAGGGACAATTTACAATTGCGTAGCTTTACAGTGTCTCGTTTACAATACATTCTAATAGCTAATATAAATAGTAAGCCCTAAGATCCATCAAATGAACAGCAACTAAATGATAAAATTTAAAAAGCTTAAATACAAATCAATCCACAATGTCAAATCATTTTCCAATGTAAGAATTCTTCCGAAGATTTTCATTTTCATCTAAAGGGATAAATATCGCTTTCATGTACCCACGTAGAGCCAGATGTAAAAATTCCAGTAGGTAATTAAACATTAAGTATTAATATTAAATTATTTCATCAATAAATGGTAATTGCTCATTTAGAAATTGAAATAAATATCAGCGTTAACTTTTCTCATGTTTAATGACTTGAAAATACTAAATTTTACCTCAACAGATATATTAAAATCCCATATTTTTGGATTTTTCTTGATTTTATCCTGTTTTTATCATAAACTCCAATTAAGAAAAATCTGTAAAACGTTCTCTGATATTTGAGAAAACGATTAAAAATACAGATCAAACCGCAATGATCTACCTCCTAAATAAAATATCTATGGAAATAATAATGTTGATGGAAATACTCTGAAAGATTTTTATTTGCTATAATCAAAACGTACCTTCCATACTATGGAGTGATACCATTGGTCCCTCGAATAGGAATTGTTGGCCTGAAATAAGGAGAAAGTGAGTGAGACACACTAACTTCTTTATTTAACGAAGATTAAATTCGACATCTATCCAAATAAATATTTTACACTAGTGCGATTTGAATATAAGATTTTTTTATTAAATTAGTGAAACACGATAAGCTTCAAGGAATTGTTTCGAATGAACGGAAAATAAAAAGTTAAAGGTAGCATTAAAATACACGACCACGAGTCTTTTTAGAGAAATTTAACTTCCAACAACAGAAAAAATCAGACCCTCTAATGATTAGTTTCTTTTTACCTCATATTTCATTGATAAGTATGCTTTCTAATTATATATTTACATAGCGTGTCATCTTTCCTTTGCGAATAAAGCATTTCGGAATTTAATAAAATAATATGTACAGATTTGCATAGTCACATAAGGATCACGATTTTGGCTGTATTATCGTATAATGTAAAGTAAATCACATTAGCATAAATTGTGCCCTGATGGGAAATCTACTAAAGCGGGACATTGATAAAAATGAAATTAAACCGACAATTTTCATACATTTGAATGGAGACGATGGAAAAAAACACAAATCCATACCCTCGTCAAGTTTCTAACCAACTTGTTGAAGAAGGGAGAAAAGATAAAAAGGAAAGAATTGGAGAGACAATTGTGGTTGCCTTTAAATTTTTGCTGAGTAGAGTTAAATGAATCCATTTTATAGAGAGACTATAACATTTCCTCGAAACTTTAAAGGTAATAAGTTAATCATAATAATACAGGTAACTTTCTCTACATATATAACGGAAGATTACATAAGATACAAACCCGTATTCTAAATTTAGTTAAGAAACTTAACGAAAAGCATTAATGTTTCCACATCAATTGTTATTCTCTCAAGTAATATAAATCTTATTTTAAGGTTGAAGACTACGAATGTATAAATCAGCAATAAATATAACAGGCATCGTCTGGATTCTTTGGAAGAAACGGCCTTTAATAATAATGGTATCAAGAATGAATGAAATAGTACACTGTTTAATGGTGTTTACCTGGAGAAGTATGGATCCGGTAGGAATGATTATTCTAACACAGAACCGATGGCTGGCGTCCCATCGAGACACTGAATGCACTTCTTCAACACTGTAGTATGGCACAGACGTCTCCAGGAAGCCCGTCGGCTGCGAAACAAGTTCATCCAGATTAATCCGACCAAAATTCAGTTTAAGTGTGAGTAAACCGCCCGAAGATAAAACAGAAATCCCAGAGGAAAAGATAAGCAATAGAAGACAATGTAACATAGAAAAACAAGGTATGAGATATATCGGGTGGCCCCATGTGCCCGAATTTTTAGTAAACTACGAAGCGTGTTCGAAAACAGCAGATGGTTAGGTATCTAATAGGAACCTTCTTTCGTAGGCCATCGGAATATCGACGGAACTTGCGAGATTTAACTAACTCTTCCTAATACTTTATACTTTACTTTCATATTTGAGGACGTTTAATAACTATTTTTACAAGCTAAAATACTTCGAACTTTATTTCAAAGCTTTAAAAAAAGAAATAATAATGGTTGAAATAACTATTTTCAGGTTCCACAAAATATCTTAATTGGCGACCGGTTTCACCTACTTATAGCTATTACAACTGTCACTAGTGACATTATGGTGACAGTTGTGACCTGATGATAGCTAATAGAGAAATTTTGTGAAGCATAAACATTGTTATTTCGACCATTATTTTTACGGAGTTTCTCATAGTGACGGCTTCATTCATCTATTCTACTTTAAAAAAGACTTCACCAAATACTTTACTTTTTCAAAGCACTTTAGTGATTGATATTCTGATAGAAACCAAGCAACTCTATAGTAATAATTTTGATGATGTCATAAACGGTACAATAATATTACTTTTCTCTCAAAATTATTCTATTTCCCGTATTAGTTTTTCTAAATGTTGTACTGAATGTTCGTATGATTGGACATAAGATTGTCTTAATTAACTTTGCTTTGACCTTTGAATGAAGATAGTATGATACGAAATCATCAAATGAGCATCATCAAACGGGCTTCCAGTCTTAAACAAAACAAGTATTTCTCCAGGAATCCCACTTTGAGAAATAGAACCTAAATCCTTATCTATTATCTTACTTTCTTCTTCTGACGCAGGAGAAGCTTTCTGCTGCTTAAGAATTGATTTATTAAATTATCTGTTCCATTTATGAACTCAATCCTGTATTACATGTTTGCTAATCGTTTTCGTCACACCAAGCATGCAAGTATTGATCGACCATCCATGTATACCAGTGGTTCCCAAACTTATTTGGCCTACCGCCCCCTTTCCAGAAAAAATATTACTCAGCGCCCCCCTGGAAATTAATTTTTTTTCTACCTTTTTCGTAAACTATAGTAAAGAAAGGTGTAAATTAGGAACATTGAAGTTTGAAATTATGAAACTATTTATTGAACTAAAAATAGAAAGGTAATACAAAAAAAGTTAAAACATTCGAAATCACCTTAATGAGAAGGATGAACCTGGTATGCTGCTACCAATTTAGTAAGCCTCGGCTCTATTTTCTTCAGCAGTAATCTTAAATCACCGCGATTGACTATTTGCTATCAGTTTCTTTTTTGTTAATAAATTGGTTACCACACAATCCATGTTCCATTAAATATGATGAAGGAAATGCAATTAAGAACTTTTGAATTACAGCCCATATTTCAGGATAAGCCGTAGGGATCTCCTTTTGCAGCCATAATTGTTGGTAGCCGCTTTGGAATTTAAATTTCAATTCATCATTTGCAGTTACTTCCATCAGTTCTTCTTGTAACTGTGGAGATTCTTCTGTGTTTGCACTTGAAAAAGGATCCAAAATCCAATCAGGTATGTTCATTTTCAAAATATCATCAAATCGTTGATTAAATCTGAATGGAGAGCATCCAAGTGCTCACAATAAGAAAGTATGTCTTCATCTTTTTCTCAAATCAATCATCATCAATCTATTACTTTAAAAAACTCAATTTTAACAAAACCTTTACTAAACCACAAGATTCATACACGCACGACCATGGTTTGATGATGCAGCCATGCTGCGAAACCATGCTCGTGCGTGTATGAATCTTGTGGTTTAGTAAAAATTTGGTTAAAACGGAGTTTTTTAACGTTAATCATTACCACAAAAATACTCCTGATTCTGTGTCGTTTAATCTATTACTTCTTCCTCACCATCAGATTTCATCAGTAACTCAAATATAACAGTAGTTTCTCAGGACAAAAAATGTAAATAAGAAGAAATACTGAATGATGTCTCTTTTCCATCGGTCCCTTGGTCTTCTTCTTGGTCTCTTAACGTCTCTTGGTATCCAGTTCAGCGATGCTGATGTCCATCGGTTGTCGTTTCTCCTTGCAACATGGCTTGCCCACATCCATTTCAGTGATCTTACCTTATCTATGATGTCTGTCACTCCTGTTCTCTTCCTAACCCAGGTGTTGCGTTTCCTCTCTCTTCTTGTGATTCCAAGCATGCATCGTTCCATACTTCTTTGTGTAGTCTGAAGTCGCTAGGTTATTGCTGCGTTTAACACCCATGTTTCACTTCCATATGTCAAAACTGGTAGAATGCATTGGTTGAAGACCTTTCTCTTCAAGACCATTGGCATTTTCGACTTCAGAAT
>KZ310643.1:201105-215204 GCA_000376725.2 Ladona fulva
AAATGTTTATAAAGCTAACAATATAAGTGATAAATTAATTACATAGTGTTTATATAAAATAATACATTATATAGTGTTTATGAAAAACTAGAATGTTGAAATAGTGGATAAAGGTCTTTAAATTCAAGAAAAATAGAATGTATGCAACAAATATATTTGAGGGTCAAATTAAATACTGCCGACGAAATTTAAAGGAAATGCTGCTGACGAAATTTAATATATTATTAACAAATACTGTTATAGTTACACCTCTTAAAAAAAGAAGCGTATAACTATAAAGATATTTGAAAAAGTATGCAATCCGTAAGTTTGTCAGAAATTAATATAACATAGTTTTACAGTAACTGAAGTAGTGAGACGCGCTCAGTTGTCGCAGGCGCTCGGTTGTCACGCGCTCAGTTTTCACGTGCTCAGTTGTCGCGCGCTCAGTTGTCGCAGGCGCTCAATTGTCACGCGCTCAGTTGTCGCAGGCGCTCAGTTGTCACGCGCTTAGTTGTCGCAGGCGCTCAATTGTCACGCGCTCAGTTGTCGCAGGCGCTCAGTTGTCAGGCGCTCAGTTGTCGCGCGCTCAGTTGCCCGGCCACGAGATAATTCGCACTAATAGGCTTGCGGCCGAAAATTCGATGGGGATCACTGAAGTGTCTGAAAATGTTTACTTACATCATCAATCATCGATTATTCTCGCGAAGATGGCGTTTATAATTCTTTAGAAAAATATATCGTTGCTATATCTCACAACCTAGGAAAGTTTGCGACTGAGTTACGATGATAATTCTCAGTAAATTACCCACCTAGATGAGATATTTTTAAGGTTTCACAGCACCGCATAATCCGGTTAATTTTCCACAATTGAATGTTATTTCTTTTGGCCGATCCGTGCTAACAATTTTAAGCTTCGCCAGTATATTGCGCCATCAATGCCTCAGATTTTCGCTGTCAATTTGCTTGGCTTCGTTCTTTATTTTGGATGGACAAGAGGAGCCTTCGAGGAGATATTTTTAGATTTCCTTTGGCCGTTTAAAGGTGATCCTTTGCGGACCAATCACTCTCGACCGCAAACGGCCGATCGTTAAATCTGGAAATAACGATGGCGTGTATTTCATTAAACCGTGGATTAAATGTTCAATGCGACGCTATGCTTTTAGTTCTAAATCCTTCGCATCTTAAATTTTGGAAATCTTGACGATACGTTTGCTAATTGATGTTCGAAATACTTATCGAATCCGAGCACAACAGCGCACATGAAAGGTAGGGTCGATGTTGTTAATATGCATTCTACATATATGTTGTTCATTATAAATATGTACATAGATGTTTCGGCAATTTTTAACCGAAAAATACATCTTGAGACAAAAAACGAACTTAAACTACTATCGGAAATTGGATACCGATCAGTTCTGATTTTATACAACCACAATTATAGTCTGCAATGAGGACAGTCACTCGGTAACTTTCTTCACTACTCTTCTCTCGCAACATCAATTCCTTTGATTATGAAAATCTCAATGATAAGAAGTCTATCTTTTTGTTCCATTAAATCGCTGATACGTATCATCTAGCCGTACAGATCGGATTTGTTCTTTTAATCTGCTGCGTTTCGCATTTAAATTCGCAGTTTCCTGCAAACGTGGGCAAACTGCGATATTAAATGGAAATATCAAAAACTGCTATGGTTCGAAGAAGGTGCCGTGATGGATCGGAAGGCTGATTAAGAAGGCGCAGAGATAGGTGTTGGATCCGATTTAAGCGATAAAGGAAATGTTGAACAGATGAAAACCAATTTCGAGAATTTGTGACGCAGATTTGCGCACGAATGGTTTTCTCGAGATGTCGTATAAGCGTCACAGATTCTTTGTTTAACCACGGATGACGGCAGTATTTCGTTTAAATGTCGTCGCAGTATTTACTTCAACTCTTCGATATATGTGAAATACTTTAACTGACAGTCCAAAGTGCACATTAAGAAGATTCGTTATTCTTGGCTTATACTTTATATTTTGTGACAATTATCTTTTCAGAATTTTATTGTTTTACTCATATTATAATTTTTATTTTGATTGATGTTGGTTTTTTACCAGGATTATATTTGTTACTAATTTTTAAAGTTATTTCACTTCCCTTCCATATAATTTTTTTCCGATACGTAGTTTCCTCTCAGGGCTTTCTTTCAGGGCTGAGTGGCATTGCATGATTATCGGCTTTGTTTCATAGAGGACAATACGTTTTAAGCTCAATTCATACTTTATAATAGATAAAGGGTATACTTTTTTAGAATTAACGAATTGTAATTGATTAAAGATTAAATTGGACGTTATTATCTTCGCAGAACAAAAACGGAATTTTCCACCTTGATTCGGCATCTTCTTACACTCGATCTCTTATTTTTGCATTTGTTACTTCGCAAACATCGTCGTTTTAAAGCGATTTCATTATTAATTTCACCGTATTAATTTTGTCATCACAGCTAAGGAGGCGAGGCGAGAGATATTACTTACTTTAAAGAGGGGGAGACCAATCAAAGATGATTATATTAAAGCTACTCATCTTTAGGAATAGGTGAGTGAGGACCTCGGGCGGCAGTTCGTGCCACTAAGTTAGAGGCTGCTCACAAAAGCATTTCCATAAGGGGGCTTTAGTGCGTAGAAAAAGCAGTTTTCAGGCCGTTGGGTTTTTCATCTCCATAACGGCTTACTGAGAGATTAATGAGCTTTATTTTCACCATTCGTCGCTCAAAAGATTTGGTTATGATGGAAAAGATTTTTTGTATTCATGTTATGAACCGCATTAGATACAAAAATTAGGAAATATATCAAAATATTCACCCTTTTCGCTAAAGTGCTACTTAATATAAGATGTAGGCTGTAAGATGCGATAGACAGATAATAATACGTTTGCCAATTCCTCATTACTAAGTATTATATTCTCACCCATTCTCCAAACAATCGTCGATTCAATTAGAATTATTCAAGCAAATAAATTTATTGTAAGTACGATAAATCAATCCGTTGCTGTCGATCATTTCCGTTCTGGAAGACTTAGGGAAAGCAATCAAGCCTGTCCTAAAATGTCATTATTTAATCCGATATAAAAAATCGTTCTCAAAATATGAAATTTACTTCGTTTCTTAATTCCAAAGCGAATGTTTATATAGAGACAGATACGACTCCCAACCAACGTCTATGGTTCTGGAACAGCAGACTACACAATGAGGTACAAATATTATCACAAATGGAAGCTGTTGTTTTCTTAGACATTTATTAGTGATGTGTAAGCAAATAAATAGTTTATCTAGAATGTGTCGGAATTCGTTTACTTCATCTCTTTCATTGTATTATCAAAGGCCATCAGATGCACTGAATAGTATGGAACTTGATGGAAACGCACGGATGTTATAACTATTTCAAGAAATTGATTTTCCAAATATAAGTAGTAAAATTTCCTGAAACGTTTTTTTTTATTTAAAATATATTTTACGACTTGCGGAACCAAAAATGTTGAACGAGTTCCATCCCTTACTTCTAGCGAAAAGATCTAATTATTCTTTTACAAGCTGTTATCTCGTTTTGGAGCGACGTTGTCTTCTGAGTGCAAATTAGGAAAGATATTGGCTTGCTGATAAATCTATTGGCTTGAAGACGAGTAAAGATATTATATACACGAGAATTCTCAAACCCGATTCCCTAGTTCAGTGGAGGACCAAAGAGGGAAGTAGGCGTATTCGCGTGGTTTTCTGTTTGCTTTCAACGGTAGTGAATGATGAATTGTGACGTATTTTCCGACTCAAAGCTGTCGAAAACTCGGAATCGACACTTCCACATTAATCCCCCTGATCCGGCAGCAGCGCGAACAATTTGAATTCTTTTGAATGCTTTCAACTGTAGTGAATGATGGATCATCAACTAAAACTTACATGAATTTTACCGAAAAGCTCTTGGAGATAGCGGTAAAACTGCTGACATTGTAATGACCGTAGTCATTCACTTCGGCAATTTCTTATTGTATTATTTGATTTTAAATGTCGAAAGAAAGAACTTTATTTATATTCTACCTGATGATGGCCGATCTGCGCCGAAACCGGTCGTGTTTTTTACTTCTTTAAATACACCTGTGGAAAAGAATAACTGTAATTTTATTTATACCATTCTTTTCATGAACACCTTTACTTACTCATCTTTAATTGGCACTTATGCTATTGGACTTACCTATGAACTCAGAGACACACATCTTCCTGGAGTTCCGTGAGAAATCAGTCTCTCTTAACTCTGTGATCTCACGTGTAACAGACTTGATTTCTTATATACATCCGTATTGACCTAAATATGTATGGATATATCCGTATGGATCTAAATGGCATTGGATTGATTCGAGATCCGGAGGCGATTAGAGGCCATATTGTAAATTGAAATTAACTAATACAGTGCTTAAGAAACAAATAAACCAATATATATAAAGTGGCAACATAGAGTCTAGAGAGACTGATTTCCCATGGATGTCTTTAATGAATGTCTCCGAGTTATCTTTTGATTGATCCCCTCAAATACGCCTCAAAATACGTTACTTTTCTTGCTCCTCCTCAGCCTTGAAGATAAATTATGTCGACCGTGGTAATTCAAACGTTTCGCGATTTTATACATTTTAAATAGACTAATAATTTGAATTGATAATATTTTTATCCAATAATATATGATAGAGAAAGACTTTTCTGGGGAATAAAGAAAGACTTCGTATTTTTCCACAGAAATTATACGATACAATATACGATACGATATACATACGATACGATACGAATACAATTATACGATACGATACGATAAAGAAATACGAAGTCTTTCTTTATTCTCTAGATGGCTTTCCACGAAGTACGGCCAGAAGTTATTTATGACTTTTCTGGGGCTTACGAGACTCCTTGTGCCCTGAGGCCACTAGAGGGCACCGTGTCTATGAGAAATTAACTCTGATTTGGTTCGTAAAATTACTGAATAGCTTTCCCCTCCAATTCCGAAAAGATTCCTCAAAAAATTTGCGGAACACTCATCCACTATTTTTTTTTTAAGGTGTCACGTTAAACATTAAGAGAAATTTCAAAAATAAACGTGATTACTATGTAACCGTGTTGCGAGAGTTTGGATAAAGTTAGTTGCTGTGAATTGCCAATGCCCCCTTTATTTCGATCAATATTGATAATGCATTCGGTAGGTGAACTATTTTTATATTTCATTTTAATTTATCAAATTCAAGTAATAGGATTTCTAGATTAATAAATCAAACTTTGTGTGAAAGTAGTGTCTACCCCAGGCCTCTTCCATGCTGCTCTGTCAATTTTGAAAGTTTCGTGCAATATTTCATAGTAAAGCGAGAAAATTTAAGTGAATAAATGTTTGGAGTCATTCAACGAAATTTTTCACTCCCATTTATCTTTTTTTTTTCTAGGTACATACAAGGGCAAAATGTTTTATCCGATTCTATTTACCCTAAAATAGTATACCCAGAGCCATGTCTAGCCCATCTGCCGCCCGGGTGCAAACATAATTTGCCGCCCCTAAGAATTAAATGCCAAAACTATAAATTTCTTGATTTTCAGGTAAAAATTATTTTAAAAGACTTAGAAAAAACATAGCTTGATGAGTTCGTTCCCATTGGTCGAAAAACAATTAATTATGCATATTCCGTGTACTGACGCAATAAATAGTCAGCATACCGATTATTAAATTGTTAGTAGTTCACATTACTTTCGAGTAACATTATCATCGCAATGTGCTAAACATAAAATGATATGAATCTATTTCTGCGAGTAAATATGAAAGTTTACAATAAGAATCGTATTGCATCAAAAATAACTTCGATTAAATCCACTAAACAAATATTCTCTTCTCGTCTTGAGTTATCCATAATTATTTCCCCCTAAATGTTTGTAAATCTTTCATTTTGCACGATAATCTTTCCTGGATAGGTGGTGCACAAAGGAAACAACAAATAATGTTGTAATAACAGTAATGGTTGGCTTCCGTTGCCGCTCTTTGGATGCCGCCGCCCTGGTGCGATGCACGGCGCAGCTCTGAGTACGATATACCCACTTAAAATGTCGTAGCAAAACAAATTAACGAAACAACTTTTAAGAATTGATGAAATACTTTAAAATTCTGCGACACGCATAACCTGCAGCCGGCGAATACTTCTTTGGCGATCTCTGAAGGTTATAGACTTCACCGCCTTAGATTCGCTTCTTCGAAAAGCAAGCGATTCCACAAATAATGTGAGTTGTGAGTCCAGAGTTCAATAAATTATGCATTGAATGAAAATAACTTCCATGAATGTTTTTATTTCTTTTTGAACTTTTTGTTTGAAATTTATAGTAAATGTAAATCCGTTCACAGATCGTCATCAGCTTCTCCAACGTCACCTTAGGAAAGGTAAACTCCGCTCATTTGCTCGTTTCTTTGAATTCGCATTCAGGAAAGCCTAAATGGGGCAATGCTAATAGATTCGACTTTTTTCGTCTTTTCTTGCGTCATCGAGGAGAACTCACTTCTGAAAAATCCTTGGTATCGCTCCGCAGATCTCGCAATTCAACTTCTTTTTCTGATTCTATCCGTACGTCGCTGCTGAAGAAGTTTGTCTTTCCATTCCATAATTCTGAATCGAAATCCTTTAATCGAAGAATTTTGGCCGTGTAAAATGGACAGATTAATGCGAAAGTTTGGGATATTTCTTTGTTTTCTCTGGCTATTTCATAAAGGCACTTTTTAACTGTATTTAAGAAATTCTTTGTTGATATGTGCCCTGGGGTTTTTAATATGTTACCTCGACGTACAAAAAAGGGTCAAATTTAATAAAAAATTCTTACGTCTTACAAAGTTTTGGCCTTTTGCTAATGAGTAAATTGATTTTACTGATTTCATTTTATATAATGCCATTATCTTCCATTAGTATTCACTTCGTTTTTGTTTGTATATTTATTAAGCTTTAAAATTGTTGATTCTCTATTTTCAGTTTGGATTCAGTATTTTCAGATTCTTCATCAACGCATGTTAATCTTTGTACGATGGTTGCCTCAGCACAGGTTAACCTAGTACGCAACCTAAGGCTTTATTCTTTAAATCGTATAGTAAATATTCTTTTGTGCAAACCAACAAAATATCTATATATTCGAAAGAACCGCTTATTTTGACTTAATATCTTTGAGGCACAAATCGATGGAAAATCTACGCAAAAGCAGTGTGTAGGCCAAAAGCGGCTCTCGTATATCTCTGATCTGCATTTGTGTTTGGGGTGCATGCACCATGAGATTACATCCCTGTTCTATTACAATCCCGTACGGTCCTCGCAAAATGAGACTGATACAACTAGTTTTTGTCTAGTTTCCTCATTTTTCTTGCAGTATTATTTCCAAGGTTACAGTGCGGAAGCATAATATCAACGTCTTCTGAGAAAGTATCATCTCAATGTTTATGTTTTATATAATTAAATTTCAAGGCGAAATATTAGATTATTAGATATTAAAATACCTGTAATGCGTAGGGAATACGTAAGATTGATGTTTACCCTACTCGCTATGTAAATTTTAATAAAATAAAGCAATGCCGTTCGTGATGTATTTATGATCAGTAACATTTAGAGTTATCTCCACTTTTCGTTGAAAGTGACGAGGGACTATTTTCTGTGTGTTTAATAACGGCAATGTTTATCCAGAAAAATGTACTCCTCATTAACGACTTAAAACTCATTAGCTACGTTTTTCTAGATTTCCTCCGTATCTTAGTGCTGAAAGTCATGCATGAAAGTGTGATGAATCGAAACTTTCCTTGCGATATGCGACAGTGGTACCAATCAAACAAATATATAGAATTGCAAAGCTGTTCCTAGTAGTAGTATTGTTAAAAGTGCTTCGATAACTAAGGTCATTTCGCTCCCACTGGGGGTCGAACCCGGGACCGCTTTCACCGAAGTCGAACGCGTTGCCCACTTGGCTATCCGGGAGTCCAGCGGTTCCTTCTTGTAATTCCATTCACCTACAAGTACGCCACAATAACGTCTTCCTAATCGTTTGAGTTCGAGATTACGACTGAAAAACTGATAGTGGAGCCCTTGCCGCCTATTCATCGCCCAAATCATATCGTTCTTATGTGAACCCCACCGGTGAACCATCAGTAATTATGTATCACTAACGATATATCACGTATCGTGCATCACCTCAATCTGATCGATGCATTACGCTTACAATCGTCTAGTAAAACACGTTTTACTTGCATATACATCAAAACAGTATTTAGGTGCGTATCCACTTGAGAATTTTCACGCGAGTAACTCTCGAGAGTCACTATCGGGTGGTGATCGGATTGAGAGCTGATTTTAGCTAAAACTACTCGCGAGAGCGAGCGAGCGGCGACGCGGTGAGCTTCTCGCCGAGATTGCTCTCGAGATCTTTCCAATCCCAGTCCACTGCATCTATTCTTGAGAGCAGTCAAGATGTCATCTCACTTGAGAAAGATCGCAGAGGCTGAAGTCATTCTACCTTTTTCTAAAACGAGGAAGAATGACAGATAGAAAAGCATCTGAAAGAAGACGTGCTTCCAGAACTGACCAAGCGTTAATTCAGAAATTAAAGATGCGCAGCGGTTTAGAAATTTTTTCAGACTGGCGAGCAGTGAAGTTGAGCTTCTTGTAGAATCGGTGGGACCTGTAATCTTTAACTAATATGAGAAAGTTAATATCAGTGCGTGAATGAGTGTTGGTTAAAATGAGATTTTTTGCATCCGGCAAGCACACGTAATTACAAGGCACCTTTGTAATGTTTCTCCTCAGAGTTGAATTCTATTCACCACCTTATCTGTTATAATATGAAAAAATTTGATGTTTCTTACGGCAGACTTCAGTACCTTTTTCACATACCAGCGAATCGTACAACGAATTTGCTTCGAAAGCATCGCCTTCGATGAATAATTTATTTACCAGATAGATGAAAACTATTATTGGCTTGTAATAAGTATTATTATTATCTTGGCTTATTAACATAAAATATTCTTATCGAATTAATTGTGTTATTAAAAACTACAAAAAGAAATGAAATTGAAATAAATAACAAAATATACATATTGACCCAAAAAGTTGTCAGTGACGTAGGGCAAGGGGTATAAAAAAAGTATCCCTATATCTCTATAGTTTCTTTCGCAATCTACAATTTTAGATTTTATAAATAAACTTTCCATAGGAGTGACATCTGTATTTTCTGGCTTTCTAATATACATTTGTCAATTATGACATTCGTAAAGATATTGATAACTGACTCGCATGATCATATGCGAAACATTGTGAAAATGTTTGAATTCCGGACTCGAAGAAACGAAAATTGGTCTATTGGCCAGTTTCTTCAGATTCTAGCCCACTCGCGAAGTTTCCTTTGTGAAATTTTCGTCACTTGTTTCCCTCATTCTTTATAGCGAGTATTATAATATGGCTCTTTAGTCGAAAACTCAAATTGCAAACATATGAAATAAACAAGTGATAGAGAGTTTGGTAGGCTGTCTATGTCTATGTTTTTACCCTGCAAGCCGCCTTTCGGCGTGTGGCAGGGGGTGCATGCACCGTGACTCTATTTCCCTAACCGATTATTTTCGCGTATCGTTCGTGGAAAGAATGAGTTCTTGAATCTATTCGTTCTGGCATCCATTTCTCTGATCTTTCTCGCATTATCGGAACGGCCTATGTAGCATGGTGAACGCATTATATCCGCTACATCATCTCTAAACGTGCATTCTCTGAATTTATCCAGTAAATTGATCCTTTGTTGGACACTTCTAACTTCCAATGATTCCCATTATGCGTCCTGTAGCATCTGAGTGACGCTCACTGATTTATCGTAGCAATTCTTTACAAAACGTATCGCCTTTCGCTGCACCTTTTCTAATTCTTTAATACAACACTTATCCGCAGGGTCCCATACACTACACGCATACTCAAGATGAGGTCTGACTGACGCTAGATAACAACGCTCGCGAACTTTTTCGTCGCTCCGACCGACTATTCTCTTCACGAAGCCGAGTTTTTTAAGTGCTTTTCCGCATATATTATGGATGTGAGTACTCCATGTTAAGTTATTCGTGAGAGTTACTCCAAGATATTTCATAAGTTTATCCCACGGAGACTGTACGGATAATCTTTAATAATAGATTTTCTTTCGAAGAAGTTAACTACTGGACATTTGTCTACATTTAGCTCTAATTGCCAATCATCGCACCATTTCATAATGTTATCTAAATCATTCGACAGGGTTAGTCTATCCTCTTTACTCTCTATTTCCCTGTAAATTACCGTATCGTCTGCAAATATCCTAACTTTACTATCAATAAGATTGCTGAGGTCGTTAATGTATACTAAAAATACTAACAGTCCGATTACACTACCCTGCGGGACGCTCGAGGTCACCTTTACCACGTTAGAACTAATACCGTCCAGCACTACGCGTTGCTCTCTATCGGAGAGAAAGTCCTTTATCCAATTTATTACCTTCGCATTGATTCCTGCAACTTTTAATTTGTACAATAATTTATGATGAGAGACCTTATCGAATGCCTTCCGAAAATCTAAAAATACCGCGTCGACTTGCCTTTTATTTTCGGCAGATTTTAGGATATCGTGTACTAATAATGCCAGTTGAGACTCACAAGATCGAATCTTACGAAAACCGTGTTGATTCCTAACTATGAAATTTGACGTTTCGAGAAAGCCCATTAAAGAACTAGCAATTATGTGCTCCATTATTTTTCCGCTCAATGATGTTAGAGAGAGAGACCGGTAATTCGCTGGATCCTCCTTAACGCCGCTTTTAAATATTGGAGTGACGTTCGCAATTTTCCAATCAGTCGGGACTTTACCTTCACTCATTGACTTATTAAATATTAATTTAAGAAAAGGTGCTACATTTTCCGCAACCTCCTTGAATACCCGAGCTGGTATGTCTTCAGGTCCAGGAGCTTTATTAGGTTTAATCTGTCGCAGTAGATTAATGATGCCGTCTTCCCTAAAGATGATATTCGACATCGCTTCAGGCCTATCAACTTCCGGTAGATTATCTGATGTACTATTAGAAGTGAAAACGCTTCGGAAGAAATCATTTAAAATATTCGCTTTACCCTTAGCATCGTTGATTAAATTACCGCTATAATCTTTCAACGAACTTACAGTTTGCTCTTTATCTTGGACCTCACGTACGTATGACCAGAAAGCTTTTGGGTCATCGTCTAAGTATTCGCATAAACCCTTCTTTTTAAATTGACGCAGGACATCTCGCATTGTTCGTTTCGTCACCGATTTTGCTTCTTTATATTCACTCTTTACTTGATTTGTGTTGACACTGTTGGGTAGCCTCGCAGCGGCTTTTAATTTAGAATGCAAACGCCTTTCTTTTTTTAGAGCTTTCCTTGTCTCTTTATTATACCATCTAGGTCCGTTGGTTTGATTTGAAAGTTTCGAGGGAACATATTTGTTAATAAGGTTGCGCATTGTCCTGACAAAGAGATTCCAAGTGTCTTCGGTATTTAAACAAATCGTTCGCGTTTCATACAATGGAAAATGCAAGTTGATTGCGAAATCCCTCAAAATCAGCATTCGAGTAGAGATATACTTTGCGCTTCGGTTTTCTGTGCTTAACTACGTTAACGTCGAAATCAATAACTACGGCTCTATGGTCGGATATTCCATCAGAAATTGAGGTGTTTGATATTCTCTCGGGAGTATTGGTAAGAAGAAGATCTGTTTCCTTCCCTGGTAGGCTCCTTAAGTGTCTGATGTAACGAATTTTTTTGCATTATATTCAATAAGGTTCTGCAAGAGTCGCTATCTCGGGCACCTTTCTTAACTACATGGTTCAGCCAATCTATATCCGGAAGATTAAAATCCCCTCCAATTAAAGTTACGCTGTTGTTATTTTTCCGCGAATAAAAGTTAATTTCTTCTGTATCTATCCTCAACGGACGATGGAATAAATCGTGTTCTTGGAATCATCTCGGTACTCATTTCTGAGCGACATCTAACTAAGAGAAATTAGCCGTCGTAAGAACTGTCAGAATAAAGAGACTAAAATTGCAGCATTGTCAGAATAAACTAACAGAAGGAATAACAAGTGTGAAATATAACGACATGACTGGGACTCGAACCCAGGTCTCCCTCTTATCTTACGTCAGAAATTACACCATCTTCAGACCTGATAGAAAAAACTAACAGATATCATGCCATCGTCAGGTTTTGTGTATAAACTAACAGAAAATACGCCATCCTCAAAGATGTCAGAATACACTTACAGAAAATACTCCATCGCGTGAATATACTATCAGAAATTACGGTATCATCAATTCTGCCGATAGCATAATTTTTCGCCGAGAATGGTAAACCTTTATCTTTCTTTGTAAGTAGTCTTGGAGAACCGCACAAGCTTTAAAATTAACAACTTATTTTCCATGCTAAATTTCTTAAAGTATCGCTGAAGAATGTTTTCTGTTATAAATTGGGTATGGGATACCCACTCCTGAGAGGGAAGTCACTATTGTATTCAGGGGATGTTAACCTCAGATTTCTTCCGATGCGCATCCTTTGCATTGCAGA
Source organism: Ladona fulva (assembly GCA_000376725.2). Lineage (NCBI taxonomy): Eukaryota > Metazoa > Arthropoda > Insecta > Odonata > Libellulidae > Ladona > Ladona fulva. The sequence continues at coordinate 213,703 of KZ310643.1, forward strand.
CAAGAGTTCGTGGACCCCACTGCAGCCCATTGTATCCCCTTTGTCTAAGGAAATTCCCTATAGTCTTTGGGTGTAAAAGGGTTTGGAAAACCCAGCCTTAATGTTTTCTGGGAATGCATTCCCCAACCTGCATGAAACTTTCCCTGGGAACGGTCTTCCCCTTGAAACCTCCTACCTACAGAGTGGTAGGAAGCATTTTCCATAACGATGACAGAATTCTTCTCAAGGTTGGTAATAAGTTCTATCAATTACTTTCTCAATCGGTAAAAGAGGCTCGCTACTCTTTTTCTCCTCCACAAAATAGTCTGAGATTGAAAACCATCTCTCGGGCTTGACTACCAAGAATTCGTTTACGCCTTGATTCTACCTACCTATTCTTTTGACACTCTCCCGATCGCACATCTTACCCTAATGAATTAAACAGAGTTGAAATCGGTGTAAAACAAACCTACAAATACCAAGTAGTAGTGGAATAAAAAGTGTCAATTTGGGATACCAAGCGAAATTTAAATTGTAAATTTAAGTTACAGAATCTAAATAAATGAAATATCTAAAGCTAACACAAATAAAGCGAAAATAAAGTAAAATATAAGCTATATGAATATATTTAAAAATTACTGTATGCTAACGCAAAAAGGATGACTTAAATCTACTATATAAAAGAATAAATAAAATTTCAAGTAAAGAAAACAAAAAACTACAAGTTAAATCACTTGACACAATAAAGACAAAAATCTGTAAATAACTATGAAATATAAGTGATAAAAGGAATAAAATCTAGGACTAAAAACCAACCTAAACTATAAAACGAAAATTTACCGAGATATTACAAAGAACGAGAATTGCAGCGAAACGAGCTTCCAAGCAATCACGACCGACAGAGTGAGAGAGACAGAGCTGAACTGACTGTTGGAACTGCAACGCTGTACGGATTTTCAGGCTTCCCGCCCAAAATCAGGACTTACTGTTGGCTACGGCTCCCCAATCCGTGAAACACCTCGTGGGAGGAGCACAGATCACAACTTAGCGGCTCAACCCTGTCGGATTGAAAATAGTATAGACCTGGACTTTGACGCGTTACCCATTGATGATCTGCAATTATATTGGGACATGTTATACATCGTTAGAAAGAGTATTTAATTGTCTTTAAAATGGTATACAACAAGAGTCAATATCGATCTCCTGCTTTATGTGAGTCGACGTAAACCAAATCAAAACACGGTAAATTCGCGCAAATCCAAGACTCGCTCACCTTTACACCTTTGTGGAACAATTACCAGGAGTCACAGAGAAACCAAACTTTTAGCAGAAATCTGGTATATAGTCGTGAAGCAAAATCCGCGTTTCTGAGATCCGACCATGATTTATTGACCTTTGATAAGCGTCTGAATTAAAAATCGATCTCCTCCTACAAATTTGATCCTACGCAGTTGAAATTTTTACTACGCGCTATTTAAATGATTTAGAAAAAATAAGCGAGGGCGATTTTTCCTAAATGCATT
>KZ310643.1:215393-236412 GCA_000376725.2 Ladona fulva
TATGTTTATTTCAAAAGATATAAAATGCCAAACTTTAAATTTTTTTCGAGCCATAATTTTTTGGGCCGATTTTGCTTCAAATTGTCTTCGCAGATTTCGCTCATAAAAGATTTCTTATTATTTTTTGTAACAGAGCAACATAGGTTGTATAAGAACGCCAAGTTTTGTTTTGCTCAACGGAATACTGCCTGAGATAACGTGTCTCAAAGTTGCTAAAAATGTCTAACTGTAGAAGGCTGCGGTAGGGGGTCAAGCAAATGACTATCTCTCAGGAAATATTTCATCCATGAATGTAAAACTTGGGAAGTGTTCATAGTAGATATGAAGTTATGTTCACACAAAATGTCATTGAAATCGGTGATGGTCGAGCGGGGTACTTCTCTTAAATTATCCCACTTGACATGGAATGCCCCCGATGTTATTTTGGTTACTTGCTTACAATTCGGTTTCCGTTTTGAAAGTACTTTACCCATAATGTGGATATTATTTTTATTACTACGAAGGTTAGTTTGATTTATTATTAGAGGTGAGTTTTTCCATTATTTCGGTAGTTAACTTCGATAATTATAATCGAAGGAATTATTTCTATTCTATTTCTTTCTCGAAAGAAGTTAATTTTACTATATTTCTATATTAGATTTCTATTAGTAAATTGAAGAAATCTCGAAATGAAGCTTTTTATTTCGTTACAGTTATAGATTCCCAACAGTAGCATTTACTGCGGATTTAGAGGGATTATTTTTAATAAGTGTAACAGCGATTTTTAATTAGCGAAAAGTAAATACTCGACATTGACATTTATACGATAATATTTTGACCATCATCTTGTCTTTATTGTCAAAATTTTTATTCTTTAATTTAATTTAATTTGATTTAATTAATCTACTCATTATTAACAATTTCAGTAGAATATAATACTTAGTGCTCAGAGATGAAAGAACCGATTCGACAAAACTGATTCTGATTTTTCTTATCTATTTTGAAGCAGACAAGATATTGCAACAAAATATATTTCCGTTTGGTACGTTAATTATGTATTTCCTTTTGCGCCTTTGGCATGTATATGTCGATTATTCCGCAGATATTATTATTATTATTGTACATAGCCTTACAATTAGAACAAAGTTCTGGTGGCAAGGGTTTAACTAACATCCCAATTTAAAAAATGCCATAATAAAAACTAAGAAAATTAACATAACAATACAGTGATGGAAACAGATACACTAAACCCTCTTCATTTACACAAAAATACACAACGTTTTTAGAACGGCAAGTCAAGTAATAACGTTATTCCAGTTGCCCTGTTAGTGCAGCTTCGCCTTAAATGCCCGCATTCGTGGAGGAAAGGGCTCGAACATTTCTGCGGGAAGTGCGTTCCATTGATCTGTAGTCCTATTGAAAAAAGAGTAATTGGCGGTATTGGTTCTTTGAGGGGGAGGTTGGGGGTGGTCATTTCTGCCCAAGTAGGAGGGGTTTCTTATCCTACTGCTAATATCTGCCCATGCTGGATTGCCTGTGTAGGCGTTGTAAAGGCTTCCCTACCTGAAGATTTCCCTTCTGCTTTCTAAAGATTCCCAACCTAGCTTTTTCAGCATTTCGGTTACACTTGCAGATCTTTTAAAATTATTCTGAACATAACGTGCTGCTGTTCTCGGCACATCTCTATTCCTTTAATTAGCCCGACTGCTTGCGGAATCCACGCTGTTGCGCCATACTCCAGTATTGGTCTAAGGATTTGTACGCGATTTCTTTTGATTTTTGGCTACCTTTTCCTATCACTCTCATAATGAAGTGTAGTGTGCTATATACTTTAGACAATATGCAGCTATTGAATTACCGCGCTCGATATTTTCTGTCCCTGTGGGAACAATTATGAGAAATAACATTACAACAAGTTCAGATTTGTAAAGAGAAACCTGTTTAAATAAACCAGTTTATATCGGTTTTACGCCTTTCAAAATGCGGTGTCCTCATGGTCTACTACGATACTAGAATATATACTAAACAGCAGTTGGTTTTGCTACTCTCACTATCCATTGATTGAAAAATTTTATGTAGTACGAAAAAATCTTTTGTTTCTTCAGTTTTTGTTGCCAAAAGTTTACTGACCGATACACGTTATTTATACAGTAATATACGCTGCTAAAGGATAATTTCTTGTTTGTTTGTATTCTGAAGCATGTAAAAATGGCTAATGAAATCATTATATAGAAGTCGATTAATTGATCCATGTTTGCCTGATTCTGATACTTTTTTAAGAAATTCAACGTTGAGAAAAGGGGTTAAATTTCACACAGGTTGACTAATTTCACAGTGAATATCTGCTATAATTTTTTATGTGACTATCTTCTTTTCGATACTTATGTATTATTTATACGAAGTAAAATATTAGTGTATCAGTGAGAATTTCGCTACAAGTGTGATAAATATAAATACCTAGCATAATTATGCATTACAAAGAAGATGCTATTCAACTACTATCAACTTAAAACTATTTTGTTCGAAAACGATATCACCAACAAATCATGCTGCAAACAAACAATGTTTTAATTTCCTATTCATTTATTTAATTCTTGCTGCACATCACTTCCCAAGCAAACATTTATGAACTCAGCAACTTACAATTAGTCATTATAACTGTGTATTTTATATGACACAATTGCGTACATTATTATTACAATGTAACGATTGTATAGAATACTAATAATTACATACATTCACATTGTAATAGGAACTTTTCATATCTTTTTCTAACTTATTTATTTTTGGTAAGGACCTCTTCAGGTTATACATTCCATTTTTTAACCCTCCATTAAGAAACGAGGATTTGACGACATCAGTACTTTGTTTACTTCATTTTGTTTTCCTCGCTATAAGCAACATAATTTGGTTTTTCTCTAATTTAACTATTTACATGCTTCGCTACAGTTTATCATCTGAACCTTCTTATCGTGCACTATTATGCGAATTAACTATCCTTTCTGATCGAAAACTACCATATTTCTCGGTTAAAGATACTTTACAATCTTTTCCCCATTCAACATGGTCAGTCTTACTTGTATATATCTACCCTCTCGCGATTCCTGAAATTTATCCCCCACCCCACTATTTATTAATTGCATTTATTTGCACATCGCCTGCCTCAATACTGCAACTTAAACAAAGGCAGGGTTTCGCGATTAATCCGACAGTTAATTGCATATATCCTCAACGTGTCTGAATTCATAAAATTCGCGATCGTCTAGGCAAATGTCCGCAGTGGGCGCTTCTATTAGTTGCGAGGGATCTAGCGTGCGTAATGCGTAAGGAAGCACTTCCACGTCCCAATGTTGGTACTGCTGTCTTTTTAAGGCCGACAGCGTATATAAGGGAGGTAATTTATGTTATGTGCGTCACTCTGACGTCACCGACGACCTCCCTCCCCTCCGGCTAGGCGGAGTTTATTTTAGGGGCGTGGATGGCAAACATGGGTGCGCGAGGGGAAGCAGTGATAAATTATCCTAATTGCCCCTCAGTGGGGGAGTTTAAGTGAAGAATGTTTTAAAAGAAGAGTAGTTGCTGTGATTTCCGCGGAGAGCGTTCGAGGCCATCTATTGCCCTTTATGGAATTGAATGAACAATCGAGACACGAATGGACCGCCTATTCGGCGGCTCTTAGTCATCTCTAGATGTCATCGCTAGTAATTGGCGAATGGCAAAGGATTCTATGCCAAGATTTACGGATGCTGTGTTCTCACGATGCCGGAAAGAAACTGCTTGGAGCAAAGGCGAAGGGACTCGCGACTGCCTGCGCTGTGATGACGTCTCAAAGAGGAATGATTTGTGGTTTTATTTCATAGCCTCACTGACTTGCACAGTTCTACCCAGTGTGCTTGAAAATCGTGGCGGTGTCGAAAAATCTGACCTGAAATATACATCTTTACTCTGCAAACCTCCCGTGGCTCGCGAAGGATATAAAATAATAGAGGATATCTCTCCAATAGTAGCAACACGCGTTGGAAAGTTTCTTATCGAGTATTTTCCAATCTTAATGGTCTCAAGTCCAATTTTTCGTGTCCAAAACATAAGCATGTTCCAAAACTTCGTTTTAATGATTGATGTAATTTAATATTTTACAAATACATAGATTATTTAGGATCAGTATAGAAATTTTTCAAAAATATGTGGGCATTTAAGGAAGTTATTGCGAGACGAACTCGCAAGGTCCATTGCCCACAAAGTCTCCCGAATGGCTTGGAAAATGTTCTGTCGGGAGAGCTCAACGGACAGAGCAGTCGACCGGCAATTGGGCGACTCGGATTCGATTCCGTCAGACTTTTTTCAAGTCCATTCTTCCTTGGGAGTACGAATACTATTGGTAATGGTGAAAAACGACCCAAGGGAGGATGAGGTAGACTGTAAGAGAAATAATTTCTGTATCACTGACGCCATGTTTCAGTTCAGACTGTGGGATACAGTTGGTCATGGAATTGATCACATTTGGTTAAAGAGAGGCAACAGCGTGAAAAACTCTGTCCTGTACGATAGACCGACCACAATTTAAGTATGATGAAAAATCAGCTAAAATATTTGAATTTTTGGGACCACGGCATAGAGTAGTCATTCATAGAGTATGCATTCAAGTGATATGCCTTTTTGACGTAGTTAGCATGCACCGCCCCAGTTGGCGCTGCATCTGCCTTCGTGAAATAGGCCTGGGAGGTTATCGTGTAACTTTAGATCGATTATGGGAAACGGAACTTAATACTCGGTACGATAGTCGAAGTCCGACTGAGGTGCCATCGATGAAGCTCCACCGAGTCGACGGCCGCATGCTTTAGCACGTTACGTCACAAGTTTTAGAAGAAGTCATGACGTCGTTGACAATAGGAACCGTCCGCCAACACAAGTACCCGCCAGTTTCAACGCAGAGAGGCCATGGAGCAGAGAACAGCAGTTGGGAAGCTAACATTTATTTAATGCCTTTTAACACGGTAAATTTACTTGTAAGAGTTCATGCACGTCCCGTTTAATGTTTAATATTAGTATATTTACATCAACAAGTTAATGTGCCGCGTACACATGCCTTCGTAATATCTCTTCCAACAACGTGCCATTGATAATTGTGGTGCCATAAGGACAACAACAAAGTTGTTTGTTAAGTGTAAGTAATGGTAATAATCACCATGGTTAATTAATGTGGTAGTATTGACGGAACGTCATGAAAGGTTGTCGGTATTTCAGTTATAGTTCAACAATAGTTGGTACACAATGTGTTTATTATTACTTGAGCTTGCATTCATTAATTATTATGTAAACTCTTAAAACGATGTTGCACTGGCTAAATGCCGATTTATATTCTATCACGAGCATGTAAATATTCATAAAATGGATGGTCTTTTCCAGTTTTTTTCGAGGATGTATTCACAACTTCAAATTTTACGACGCTTTAATTTTCTTTTCAATGCGCGTGAAAACAATGTATCAAAAATGTAGAAGGAAAGTTAAATACGAAATTCCTGACCATAAACTTGTCCATTCGCCTCCACAAAAAGGACTTCAGTCTGCATTTACGATGCAGGAGAACCTCTCTCTTCATCTCTGGTTTAAACAAGAACGAATGAGATAACACGGAAAAGAAAGCCCTTCTGTTAGTGAAGTAGAAGACGCTATGCTCGTAGTAGTAGAGTAAGAATGTTCTCACGATGCATTTATATATTCTTATTTGCCAAGAAATTGCACATTATTATTATAATGATTATAAAGAGCGATAATGAACTTCATTCTCACTGTCACTTTGTGAACTCAAATAACTCACTAAATAACTAAATGTTCTCAAAATACGAAATTTATTCTGTTTCTTAATTCCAAGGCAAATGATTAAAACGAGACTGGTACCATTTCCAACCTACGTCTATGGTTCTGGAACAGCAGACTACCCAATGAGGTACAAATATTCTCGCAAATTGAAGCATTAAAATTCCATAGAAATATTATGGTCTTGTTTTCTTAGAACTTTAGTAGTGATGTGAATGCAAATATACAGTTTATACAGAAACATGTCGGAATTCGTTTAATTCATTTTATAGATCTCTTATATTGTATTTTCTTATATTGTATTTTCTGCTTATATTGTATTATAAGGCCATCAGATGCACTGAATAGTACGGTGAAATTTAGCGGAACTTGATGGAAACGCACGGATGTTATAACTATTTCAAGAAATTGATTTCTCAAATTTAAGTAGTAAAATTTCCTAAAACTCTTTTCTCTAAAATTTAAAAGATGTTTTACGACTTGCGGGACCAAAAATTTTGAATGAGTTCCATCCCTTACTTCTAGCGATTAGACCTCTTCATTCTTTCACAAGCTGTTATCTCGTTTTCGAGCGACGTTGTTTTCTGAGTGCAGATTAGCAAAGATATTGGCTTGCTGATAAATCCATCGGCTAGAAGTGGAGTAAAAAAATGATATACCAGAGAATTCTCGAACCCGATTCCCTAGTTCAGTGGAGGACCAATCAGTGAAGTAGGCGTATTCGCGTGGTTTTCTGTTTGCTTTCAACGGTAGTGAATGATAAATTGTGACGTATTTTCCGACTCAAAGATGTCGATGACTTGGAATCGACACTTCCCCCTGATCCGGCAGCTGCGCGAACAATTTGAATTTTCTGCTCTTCACTCACCTGTACGAGCAGAGGAGTTCTCTTGTCGAGTTGTGGAACATCTGATGCATCAGCTGTTCAGAAATGCCAATTATTTCAGTTTATATTGCTGCATTTTTCCCAACAAGGATGCTACAAACTCTCTCAACTCCTGAAAAATATAGCTTAAAAGCAAAACCACATGGCTTGCATGCGCTTTAATAAATATTACGTCAGTTCAGATATCAAAAGAATCAAACAGATAACAAGTTTAATCGATTCTGCGATCGATAGGGCGATCGGACATACGTTTTACTGAGGCAGTCATTTATTCGAGCCGAAGCTCGAGGAACGAAAACGGAATTGTTAAGAAAATTTAGATTTGTAGCGCGCCTGTTGCCAGTGGCGTACGGCAGGAGGTGTGTTAACACCTTACCCTATCAACTCTATTAGCTTCTCTGATGCTCTGCGGAAAGAACAACCAGAAGTAACTAACTGTTTTAGCTATGATTTCCTTGTAACGCTTGGTCGTCAACTATCAAAGGTCGCGCTCGCTGTTTACCGGAATGACAATATCCTTTACTTCAACTAAAAATGATGGTCCGATGAATTATTCGAAAAGTTTTCGTCGGTAATCAGATCTTCTCCCCTGCAGCGAGTTCCACCCGAGTGATTTTATCATAGCTGGTACGCTTCTGTCGAATCTGTCGCTAATGTCGATGAAATCTCCACTGAAAAAACGAACTGCTCTACGTTGAACCTTCTCTAAATCTGAGACTAACCCTACTTCATGTGGATTCCAGATTGCGCTACAGTATTCGAGACTAGGTCGAACAAGAGAAAGGAACGCGATTTCTTTAACTCTAGGTGGGAATCCTCTCAGGTTTCTACTTGTTAATCTTTGCATTCTATTTTCCTATAGAATCTCGGATATGTTCAGGTAAAACAAACTACTGCTGAGTGTAAATCATAAGTATTAATTGTTCCATGCGAATTCTAAGGGATATCCTGAAATGTGGTATTGTACGCCAATAACGTTAGTGGAACATGTGAAAGACATTGCAACACACTAACTTATATTCAAATCAAGCTGCCAGTCCTGGCACCAAAGTTAGAGTAGATCGCTACAAAATTGCCTCGGTGGAAATGAATATGCAATACCAAATTAAAAGAAAAATAAAACTGAAAAGGGAAGTGAGGACAGTTTGAGCGGCAGCACTATGGACTATAGAAAAATATTGAATATCCAATTTTTTATAGTTACCGGTCTCTCTCTCTCTCTAACATCATTGAGCGGAAAAATAATGGAGCACATAATTGCTAGTTCTTTAATGGGCTTTCTCGAAACGTCAAATTTCATAGTTAGAATCAACACGGTTTTCGTAAGATTCGATCTTGTGAGTCTCGACTGGCATTATTAGTACACGATATCCTAAAATCTGCCGAAAATAAAAGGCAAGTCGACGCGGTATTTTTAGATTTTCGGAAGGAATTCGATAAGGTCCCTCATCATAAATTATTGTACAAATTAAAAATTGCAGGAATCAATGCAGAGGTAATAAACTGGATAAAGGACTTTCTCTCCAATAGAGAGCAACCCGTAGTGCTGGAAGGTATTACTTCTAACGTGGTTGAGGTTACCTCGGACGTCCCGCAGGGTAGTGTAATCGAACCGTTTCTATTTTTAGTATACATTAACGACCTTAGGAATCTTATTCATAGTAAAGTTAGGACATTTGCAGACGATACGGAAATTTACAGGGAAATAGAGAGTAAAGGTATAAAGAAGGAAGTTTGAGGAGTGAAGGCATAAAGAAGGAAGTGAGGAGATATAAAGAATAAAGTTGTCAAAATAAGATCCCAAAACAATTGGTCACTTCTTCACTGCTCCCAGGAAATAGCTGATGAATTTGGTTTATACTATTCACAAACTTATGACCGCATTAATCTACCCTCTCCATTTAGTAGTGACAAGATATCTAGCGATTATTTCCATATATTTCCTAGCTACTCCTCACAAAAGTCACTTTATTTTCCTCCCACATCTACCAATGAAGTTATTTGTTTCATTAAAGAGTTAAAATTTACAAATTCGAGTGGTGTCGATGGGGTTTCAAATAAAGTTGTTAAGGCGATACATGTCAATATTGCTCCTATATTCGCCTTCATTGCTAACTTGAGTATGGAAACGGGAGTTTTTCCTGAGCAGTTAAAAACCGCAGTTATCGTACCCATCCATAAAAAAGGTGATAAGATTGACGTTAATAATTACAGACCAATATCTTTACTTCCGTAATTCTCTAAAATACTAGAAAAGATAATAAAAATTAGACTTGTAACCTTTCTTTCAATATGAATTTCTGTAGTGAGAATCGATTTGGTTTTCGTAAAGGTATATGCACTGAGGATGCACTTTTAAGATTTTGTACTGATGTGTATGATGGCATTAATTCTGGTAAAAGAGTTGCGGGACTATTTATTGATATAACTAAAGCATTTGATTATGTGGATCACATTATTATATTTGAAAGGCTTTATGAATCTGGTATAAGAGGAATCGCGCTTGAATGGTTCAGAAGTTATCTCAGTGGATGATCTCAAATAGTTAAGGTTGATGAATCCTATAGCAATAATGTACTAATTACCTGTAGGGTGCCACAAGGTTCGGTCTTGGGACCTATATTGTTTTTGTTATATGTCAATAATTTGTGTAATGGATCATTCAATGGCAATTTAACTTCATTTGCGGACGACACTTCAATATGTTATACAGCTATGTCTACTTACAATATCTCGATTATCAATTCTTTATCGTTCTGGGAAGTGCTCAAAATAAATTCTCTATAATCCGCACAGAGTATACTTTATGGAAAAATTAGAGTATTTGGGCCTTGTGGGATCGAAGGTATGACAGCTATGATCGATGTACCACTTTTCTTCGGGGTTGGTACTGATACCACATAAAAGTGCCAAGTCAAAGACACTTGCAGTTAAGGCTGAGACTCCATAACCTACGTGTAGCAGTACAATATATACTGGAGTACCTACCTCACGTACATTTTAATAAATGTTGACGAGAAAGGTAAAGAATGTCTGGGAGGTAAGAAGATGAAATTAAATAGCAGAAAATTTTAATTTTTTTGTGACAAAAAAACGGGATAAAAATTTTTCTAGGTGGAAAATTCCGCTATATGTATGGCAATGCACGTGTGTTGCGTGGTTGCCTAACTTCGATTTTCAGTTGCAAATTTTGCATAAACAAAGGCGCATTGAGTTGAACGGCCGGACATGTGTCCGTTATTTTGGTGCAAGGAAAGTGTCCTGAAATTTTCGTCTAAATCCGTGTTCCACAAACCTGACGTTCTCCTTGTAAGTAATAAAACTAATTATATGTTATTCAACTTGAAAAAACAAAACAATACTTGGCAAAAGCTTAGTATTTAAGTGTAAAAGGTGTATAGCTCAAGATGTAGATAATTGTAAGGATTGTATAAATATCGAGATTGTTAATCATATAAAATATTTGGGTTTAATTTTAGATACTAATTGTAATTGGAAATCGCATATCAGTAAAATAAGATCTGAACTCCTTTTTGTTATAAGGCAATTTTATTTTCTTAAATACGTTTGCACACTTCCTGTTTTGAAAGCTGTATACTATTCTTTCTTCAATTCCAGAATTAATTATGGTATCGTATGTTGGGGTGGTGCCTACCATTCTAATATTCGTTGCTTGCAAGTTTCACAGAATAAAGTAATTAGAATAATGATGCGAGCAACGAGGATGGAGTCATCTTTTCCACTTTATGTTAACCTAAATATATTGCCATTAAGATATCTTTTTGTATTTAAGGTGCTAAGAGTGTTTTTTAATCGTGGTGGACATATCAATAAGCCCTGTTTTTATTCTTATAATCTAAGAAGGAATTTTTGTTTTGATATAACCAAACCTAATGTCCAGCTCTATAAACAATGTTATTCTTTCTTAGCTCCTAAGTTGTTCTCCACGATACCAAAGGACATTTCGTCCTCTGCAAATGAAAAAGTTTTCATTCGCAAATTGAAAAATTGGCTTTTTCTACAAAAAGATTTGGAAGATCTTCTAAAATAATTGATTTACAATGCCTTTTCTCACTATATTTAGTTTGTAATTTTTCTTTTGTTTGTGTATTTTCCAAATTATATTATATTTTGCTAATTTTCTAAAATTCGTTACGGTATTACCCGGGCAGGTAGAAGGTTGAAATTCGCTACATCTATAGAAAAAAGGGATTTCTATCGTAAGCCGTATGAATATTTGTCTTACTAGACCAAGGTTCGATGCTAGGACAATTCGTATGGAGGTATTTTGAATAATTCGTTTACGTTTTGTAGTTGGTGGATGGCAGTCCGTTTACAGCAGGTGGAGTGTAGCAGGAGGTGTACAATGCCTTAGTCAATCTAACATACATTAAGCTTGCAGTATGCAAGCTGCTTTTCCTCGTATATCTCTTTATATATACGCTTCTCCGGATATATATAGATATACATATAGGATACTAAAGACGAGGCAGAAGGAAGTGTCTCATGGAGTTGCCGATCTTTTTGCCGTAAAGTCTCGGGTTTCGACACTATGGAAAAAAGCGGACATCCATTCTAGGCATCATGGGTTCGATCCTAGGAGGCCCCAAAAACGGTCATTTTTCCCATAAGAATGCATTGAGCGCATTTTCAAAAATTCGTTTAGCGTTTTTAGCTTACAGGTAGAACGTTGAAATTTACGGAGTGGTTAGAAAGTATTTTTATCTTATTTTTGACGAAAGGGCTTTATCCCTCATGGCCTTAGGTTTGATGCTAGATACTTAGTGCAAAAGTTTCAAAAAATCGTTTTGGGTATTATTATTATTATTTTGGGCAAGATAAAAAAATTTTCGCAAAGTACGCGAAATGAATTTTTGAAAATGCGCTCAATGCATTCTTATGGGAAAGTGGCCGTTTTTGAGGCCCCCTAGAATCGAACCCATGATGCGTAGAATGGAAGTCCGCTTTTTTCCTAGATGTCCAAACCCGGGACTTTACTGCAAAAAAATCGGCGGCTCCGTGAGACACATCCTTCTGCATCGCCTTTAGTATCCTATATGTATATATATCTATCTATATATATCCGGGGAAGCGTCTATATATATATATATATTAAGAAAATCAATGACTGGAGACCCATAGAAGGAAGATCAAGAGGCAGGCCTCGTAAAAGATGGAAGGATGGAGTGATAGAAGATCTGAGGAAGTTGGGAGTCAGGAACTGGAGGACCGTCGCTACTGATAGAAACGCCTGGAGAAGAGTCGTGAAGGAGGCCAAGGTCCACGGAGGACTGTAGCGCCAGAGGAAGAAGAAGAATTCCTTCGGCACACTTATTGTTTGAATCACTCCGGACTACCACAATGCCATTATTGCAAATATCTTCTTAGGTAATAAAAAAGCTATTTGCATGCTACAGGAACTTAATTCTTAGCATATGATTAAGACACGAATTTGAGCACATATAACTGTGTGTGTGTGGTGTAAAAACTAAGTACCTATATCTAAATTAGAGCAAATTATATGCAGATGGTAAACGTGAAGAAAGAATGCATGGTGTGTAGAAGTTCAATATGTATGAATGATACTTGAGATTTGTAAAACTAGAAATTATGCATAGTTAATAGAGAGTGTTATTCATTTGCTAAANAGCACTAAAGAAAAACTGTTCAGGGATTAATTGCGCATTACATTGGCGTATATTTTATTTTAGTCAATTCTCATTTATCTCAGAAAGTGAAATTTGGCAACCGCGCTTCTTCATCAACAAGGATACAATGGGCGGAGCACAGGTCAAGATCCAGCGGCTCTAGTATAGTGATTAATGACTGATATTTTTGCGATTCAATTATTGAATTTCGTTCTGTTATTGTAACTTAACTTATGTCATTGATGCTCATTAGATTTAAATACATTAGAAATTTAATCATCTTTAAATGCAATTACGTTGTAGAGTTTATATTTAATTGTGTTTTATGTAATTTCTGTGTTTTCGTGGGTTTTTTCAACCCTCTTCTTGTGTGGGTGTTTCACCTATTAAGGTGATAGAAGGCTATTGAAGGAAAAACTCACCACATGGTGAGTTTTTCCTTCAATAGCCTTCGGCTCTGAAGATTTTTTCCCACGAATACATTCTCTTTCTTATAGTTTATTAATAAAGGGTTCAGAAGTAGCAACAGATGAATAAAGGTATATGGATAGTCGACCAACATAAGTTAGTGGTTCGAAGATTGCCTTACATATTGCAAAGATTAAAACTTCAAGGCTTCAGTGACTGCATTACGGATTTAGCCATAGATAAACCTCTACCTTAAAGTGCGATATGAATCAGTATCTGCGCATTTATATCCGTGGAATTATGTATAGCGGTCTTGATGAGGAGGCTAAGCACTCACGCACGAGCTACTGCAACCCAAACCTAACTATTTAAAGTATCTTCCAAGTATTTCGATCACAGTCAACGTCATATTGATTAATTAATACTTAAAGAAGTTTGTTGACAATCCTCACCTCTCTCATCGTTGTGAGGGGAATGTGTTGATTTCTCTNGAACACCTCATTGTACAGCCAACCTCCATTAAAAATCAATATTAAACGAAATATTAGTCTTCGAAGTTCTTCCCATTCTTGAATAAACCGCCTTTTTCCCGCAATACCTTCGTGTATCTCTAACGTCATTTCATCGAAAACTATTTACTTCTTCGAAACGAATTTCAGTAGAGGACGAGCGCAACTCATACTATCATATCAATAGAAGTATACATTGGCTACATTAGAAATAAGCAGAAAAGTCACAACGTTAACATTTTCTTGATTTCAAAATTCAAAAGAAGCAATTGTGGCCAGAAAGTGATAAATTTAAAATTATGTTTCTTTTTTAACGTTGGCAGATAATATTACAAATTGGCGCGAATCCTTGATGTATGTGTTATAGAGAAAAGTTTAAATTCAATGGTACCGACCACACAAAGGCACCAGACCCTTCGAGTTCTCCCTTTCTCTCAGGATAACGCGACTCTGTAGTGACATTGTAATCGGTTACCACCGTTTCAGGGACTACTTTCCCTCGCGGAGCGATCTGCGACGTCACAGATTCCTCCGCGTGACGTAATATTTTTCACTCCTAACACGGCCATTCTGACAAATCGGCTCGTCCTCGAGCCGCCTTTATTTACATACTCACAGTTATGCTTTGTTTACTCAGAGCACTGCTCATTCACCAGGGTGAAGTCAACCATCGACTTTTCCGTCTAAGATTCACAACTGAAAATGCAAAAAGAATCTCCTGGAAGAGAAATACAATCTATCTCAATCACAGCAATACAGATATCATTTTTCCTGGAAATTCATTCACCAATATGGCATCTCCGGCCAATAGCCAAGTTCAGGGACCCGGGTTTGTTCCGCCACAAAGGCCAGACTCGGGGACCATGGGGTTTAACTTGCTATCCANACATTTGTAGATAACAGCTAATTTTAACGATATATTACGAATACTTTTCATAGATTTAGCAATTGCGACTCTTCGTCTATCGGAACATCTAAATTCGCGCGAATTCTTTATACATGTAAATTTCTCACCTGTGGTTTTACACCTCACATTTTCTCACGTATTCATTCCTGTTGTCGATATGGAATCTGGCAGTATAATTTACGCTGATTCGTTTTATGTACTTTGCTTGCAGCCCTGTGTGCCATGGAAGGCATTCCTCCAAATATTGCAAAGTTGTCAGAGGAACTTCTTCGTCCGACGGAATTGCGACGAGAGAGAAGAATTTCTCTGCTCAGGGAAACGGGGGATTTCTGGATGCAATTCGACGGTAGAATATCCGCGGTGGGCTTTTGCAGAAGGTCTTAACAAGGACGACCACGAATTTGCCAACTTGCTTTCCTCCTGGTAGCCGAGAAGAGGCAAAATAAGGAAGTAATATTTCAGTGTCCAAATTGTAGTAAGAGTGTTTATGTCGGTGAGGATTGATTAAGTGTGTGTAATTTGGAGAGTTAATAGTGATAAGTGTGTATAAGTGAATGAATCAAGATATTTCAAGACGGAACTGCATGGAATGCCTCTATCAAGGTATGCTTATCTTCTTTACTTCTTCATATACTCTGGTGATTGGCATCATTTGTCTTTAGTAGAAGCAATACTAGTTACCCTGAGCCGCCTAATGAAGGATGGCACCGCACATCACTTTTAAGGTGCATACGAAGAGTAAGAGATAATATACTGAGGGCTCCACAATATTTGGCAAGCATTACTATCCCTGCTTATCACCCTGAGCACGAGGCGGATCTGGAAATTGGTCAAGGGTAGGGGATATCTGTATAATTTATAAATACTATTTTTAACTTGATACATTCTGTAGCAGTTCTTATTATTATTCATTGGTTATGCCACCAAAAATAATTTCTTGAACACCTCATTGTACAGCCAACCTCCATTAAAAATTAATATTAAACGAAATATTAGTCTTCGAAGTTCTTCCCATTCTTGAATAAACCGCCTTTTTCCCGCAATACCTTCGTGTATCTCTAACGACACTTCATCGAAAACTATTTACTTCTTCGAAACGACTTTCAGTAGAGGGCGAGCGCAACTCAAACTATTATATCTTTATAAGTATACATTGGCTACATTGGAAATAAGCAGAAAAGTCACAACGCTAACATTTTCTTGATTTCAAAATGTAATGTTTTGATAGAAGCAATTGTGGCCAGAAAGTGATACATTTAAAATTATGATTTTAAAATAAATATATTTCTTTTTTAACGTTGGCAGACAATATTACAAATAGGCGCGAATCGTTGATGCCCGTTGACGATTTTTTTTCTTTGACATTTCTCCTCATTGTATTTCCTTCCTTACTGATTCCTTTTTTAATTTCTTTTTTCACAGCCTCTTTGTTCGACTCCTAGACATGGAAGGAATTCCTAATAAAAATTGCAACGTTGGCAGAGGATCTTCCTGCAGTGTTGGAATGGCAACGAGAGGGAATACCGCTGCTGAAGGGAACAGTGCAAGCATCGACCCTCGAAATTTTGCTGCAATTCGACCAGGGGACATCAGAGGAGGGCTTCGGCGCAGCTAGGAAGGGCCTTGCCAAGGGCGACCCAAGGATCGCCATCGTCTCTCCTGCTAACCACGAAGAGGCATGATAAGGAAGCAATACTTCAGTGTGGTCAGTCTTTTAGAGCGTGATAGTCAATAAAAAAGTGAAATTAAGTGTGTGCAATATTCAGTGTTAATAATATTAAGTGATTGGCAGTGCAGGAATCGAGATATTTAGATTCCACTTGGAATTTTTCTTTCAAGGTATGTTGATCTTCTTTCTTTGTTTCATATTCTCTGGTGATTCATTAAAAGCAACTCTAGTTAATCGGACACAATTCAAAGTTAAATTACGGCAGCCTTTATCCCTCTTTAGGTACTATTAGAGTAAAGAGAAAACATACTCTAAGAGCCTCAAGCTCATGATCGCCTCGGCGTTTTGCTTGCCCTAAATCGGCTACATGTGTAATCATTCCACTATATTTGTAGGAGTGCTTCTTCCGCAATTGTTTCCTTTCTAGGAAATTACAGAGTATATTCTTACTTAAACGTGTTTATATAATAATAAACAGATTTTTAATAAAATATTAGTCATTTATCGAAGTTCTTCCCCTTCTTGAATAGACAGCATTTTCCCCACCGTACAATTTTTATGCCAGCGTAGATTCAATCGGCGATCATTGATTGCAGTGGTAGTTAGAATCTACTTCTTGAAGACCCTCCCAGACGTATTCATTTGACGAAGAAAACGGTGAATTCCTTCAACTCTTCTTTGTCAATTATCTACGTGAATATCCATACGTGTCAGCGTGTGGCAGGGGGCGTGAGAGGCTCGAGTTGCCTCTTTGGCTTATTGTCATCGCGTATCGTTCGCGGGCCTTTCCTCGCACCTCTTTCTCTTCTNTATATCTTTATAAGTATACATTGGCTACATTGGAAATAAGCAGAAAAGTCACAACGCTAACATTTTCTTGATTTCAAAATGTAATGTTTTGATAGAAGCAATTGTGGCCAGAAAGTGATACATTTAAAATTATGATTTTAAAATAAATATATTTCTTTTTTAACGTTGGCAGACAATATTACAAATAGGCGCGAATCGTTGATGCCCGTTGACGATTTTTTTTCTTTGACATTTCTCCTCATTGTATTTCCTTCCTTACTGATTCCTTTTTTAATTTCTTTTTTCACAGCCTCTTTGTTCGACTCCTAGACATGGAAGGAATTCCTAATAAAAATTGCAACGTTGGCAGAGGATCTTCCTGCAGTGTTGGAATGGCAACGAGAGGGAATACCGCTGCTGAAGGGAACAGTGCAAGCATCGACCCTCGAAATTTTGCTGCAATTCGACCAGGGGACATCAGAGGAGGGCTTCGGCGCAGCTAGGAAGGGCCTTGCCAAGGGCGACCCAAGGATCGCCATCGTCTCTCCTGCTAACCACGAAGAGGCATGATAAGGAAGCAATACTTCAGTGTGGTCAGTCTTTTAGAGCGTGATAGTCAATAAAAAAGTGAAATTAAGTGTGTGCAATATTCAGTGTTAATAATATTAAGTGATTGGCAGTGCAGGAATCGAGATATTTAGATTCCACTTGGAATTTTTCTTTCAAGGTATGTTGATCTTCTTTCTTTGTTTCATATTCTCTGGTGATTCATTAAAAGCAACTCTAGTTAATCGGACACAATTCAAAGTTAAATTACGGCAGCCTTTATCCCTCTTTAGGTACTATTAGAGTAAAGAGAAAACATACTCTAAGAGCCTCAAGCTCATGATCGCCTCGGCGTTTTGCTTGCCCTAAATCGGCTACATGTGTAATCATTCCACTATATTTGTAGGAGTGCTTCTTCCGCAATTGTTTCCTTTCTAGGAAATTACAGAGTATATTCTTACTTAAACGTGTTTATATAATAATAAACAGATTTTTAATAAAATATTAGTCATTTATCGAAGTTCTTCCCGTGATTGGAATCTTCATTAAAAGCAGCTCTAACTAAGCAGACGCAATTCAAAGTTAAATTACGGCAGCCTTTATCCCTCTTTAGGTGCTATTAGAATAAAGAGAAAACATACTCAGAGAGCCTCGAGCTCACGACCGCCTCGGCGTTTTGCTTGCCCTACATAGCAGCTGGAGCCTCGGCCAGATGTAGAAATTCGTCAATAGGGGGAAGAGCTAATTTTGTATCATGTTATACTTTTTCGATGAAACAGCGCCCGGAAAGTGTTTGGAGCGAGAATTTTCAACCTTTGAAGATTTTAGACAGTGCTTTTACGTTAAACTTATAACCGATTGCCTAATGTCGACCGGATTCTTACATATAATGTACTTCTCTACCAAGAAGAAAATTATATGTAAGACAGAATCAGAGATAAATCTAGAAAAATACACACACGCACACTACTGGATGGGAATTTAAGACAATTTCCTAATGAACTCATCTCTTATTGTCATTTAATATGCCTTTTTGTCATGATGAAAGAAGCAGAAGAATGGTGATCGTAGAAAATGTTTACATTTTTACATGTTTACATTTACATTGTAAACAGACAGCAAAATCAACGTTATGGACCTCCGACTCGCAGATTCTCTAACGGAAGGAGAACAGGTGCATAGAGCAGTCATATTTTCTTACCTACTGTCACCAACATTATCACAAATATGCCCGAAATGTAATCTCAGAAAACTGTTGCAAAAAGTGACGGCGAACCTTATCTCGGATATTTCGATTGGATCTTTAGTAATAATATTTCTATTAGAACTAACCTTTGCAATGTTACGTAAGTGGGTTCAGGTATTGAAAGTAATGAAACAGGAAGTTAACGACTTCGTAAATTTTATTAGGGATTATTTCATTATTCGGTGCTGATAACGTTTTCGGTAATATGTGTAGATTGTTTTAGGGTGTTTTTCATTATTGTTGCCTTAACTTTCATCGATACAAAATTTGAAAGTAATTTATTAGTAAATTAATCGAAAGCGAACACCGAAGGGATCTGCGATCAATATTCAAAGAAATAAATTCATTCTTTCAGAAATGAGTTCGGATGCAGGTGATCCAAGTTCCTCCTGATGCACCGCTTATTACTCCTTAGAAACTTCCATTAAAGAAAAACCAATCAACTCTAGAGTGAAATATTATGCTAAGGGAGCATAATATGTTCTGCGGTAATTCCTGGGAATGTGAGCGGAAAGAAGTTTTAAATGAATATATGTTCTTTAAATCTCCTAACCGAATTTTGTGTGTGCGATAAGTTCTTATCGAGGCTATAACTAAAAATCATAAATGCTAAGGAATGAAGAAAGAATATTCTAATTTCCCTTGCAACTTTGTTCCACAAATTCCGGCGAATATGATAAAATTTAATCATAAATGCCTTTTCCTTGCCTGCAGTTTACTTCTTTGGTGCACTTTACTTCCTATTTACTAAATTACTTCCTATTACGTGACAGAACTTAGCTGTTAGTGTTCCTTCTTCTTATCTACTTCAAGAATACAGTAATTTGTAATAATAATCAAGAAATACCAAGACCTCACAAATAATTCCTATATCGAAAGGCACGCTTTGCATGGGAACCCTACCGCTTATTAAGGAGCACCAGGGTGCCCAAACCTTTACTCACCCCACAACCGCGCTAGAAACAATGCAGAAATGGTCACAGCGGATCCGCTGGTTTTTCCCAAAACCTTTCATTTCCATGTGGTAGAGCTACACAATAAACATGCCCAAGACGATAGGCGAGGCGGCGAGTAAACTTCCTAAAACAGGGATAGCAAGCATTATGTCGGAAGAATGACACATTGGATGAAATAAAGGACTTCCTTGAACCTAGATATTCCCAAGTGGAAACAAAGGGGAAATACGAAAGGGGAAGCAAATGAGAAAAACCGAAACCCCATCACCTGCAGACTGATCCATAGTGAAATGCACGTGGATGCTATGCCCTTTCCTAACAGCTGGGCTTCTGTAATCTGGAGTTTTAAAATAACGTGATTACTTGAGTCTTCGTTTGGTAATCAGGAACGATGGGGGGTTGATAGATTATTAAGGTAATTGCTTTGTTTACCAATAGAATACCACAAATAAAAATACACAGAAATCATTTAAAGAATATAATCAAGCAATTAATCTAGCCAGTTATATAATATTTTTCTTTTTTTCCTTGCAGATAAATGATCCCTTAACTTTTGTCTAACAACGACAAGTAAGACTGAAAATCAAATAACCAGGGATCAGCTTTGATTGTTAATATATCATTAATATATTTCTAATCAGCTCCTCTGAATTAGTAATTTTTATAATGCTAACTTTGCCCCTATTTCTCTCCTTGTTTATTTTCAGATTTGAATGATTTACTGCGTCACAAGGGATTTAAGAGAACCAAAATAGCGAACGAGTGATGAACTTTAACTAATGTTTTCCCATAAGTGCTAGTGATTAATGACTGATATTTTTGCGATTCCATTATTGAATTTTGTTCTGTTATTGTAACTTAACTTATGTCATTGATGCTCATTAGATTTAAATACATTAGAAATGTAATCATCTTTAAATGCAATTACGTTGTAGAGTTTATGTTTAATTGTGTTTTACGTAATTTCTGTGTTTTCGTGGGTTTTTTCACCCCTCTTCTTGTGTGGGTGTTTTCCCGCATGGTGGGTTTTTCCTTCAATAGCCTTCAGCTCTGAAGATTTTTCCCACGAATACATTCTCTTTCTTATAGTTTATTAATAAAGGGTTCAGAAGTAGCAACAGATGAATAAAGGTATATGGATAGTCGACTAACATAAGTTAGTGGTTCGTAGATTGCCTTATATATTGCAAGGATTAAAACTTCAAGGCGTCAGTGACTGCGTTATGGAGTTAGTCATAGATATACCTCTACCCTAAAGTGCGATATGAATCAGTATCTCCGCATTTATATCCGAGGAATTATGTATAGCGGTCTTGATGCTAAGCACTCACGCGCGAGCTGCTGCAACCCAAACCTAACTATTTAAAGTATCTTCCAAGTGTTTCGATCACAGTCAACGTCATATTGATGAATTAATACTTAAAGAAGTTTGTTGACAGTCCTCGTCTCTCTCATCGTTGTGAGGGGAATGTGTTGATTTCTCTGACCATCTTCTACGTAAATAAGAATTAGATTAGATAAGAATCAGATTATCAGTGCAAACTGTTAGAGAGGAAACGAATTTGGAATTGCCCTTACATAACTCCATAATACATTCCCTTTGGAATTAGGAATAGAGAAGCCAACTTTGTGTTACAATCCATAGTAAGACATTCCAGG
>APVN02037022.1:0-10607 GCA_000376725.2 Ladona fulva
TACAAAATTAAATTAGAAACGATAGTCCTCCGAAATTGAGATAAGTGCCAAAAGAAATGAAAATGATCATAAAATCTTATTTTAGTCGTGAATTATTCATATAATTTCGAAATTGCGAGTCCTTTGATAAAATAGACGGAAAATTCGTAATTTCTTTAGGAAATAAACAACCCATCCCTTTGACGGCGAAAGCGATTGTTGAACGTTGATTTCATGAGTTTTCCCATATAAATGTACGGGGATAATCGGTTAATATACTTTTCGATAAGAAATTTACGTAAAATAGGTTTTCGTTACCTGCAGAGGTTATTTCTTTTACAAAATAAAATTAGAATCAATGGTCCTACGAAATCAAGAGAAGNTCGTTACCTGCAGAGGTCGTTTCTTCTACAAAATTAAATTAGAAACGATAGTCCTCCGAAATTGAGATAAGTGCCAAAAGAAATTAAAATGATCATAAAATCTTATTTTAGTCGTGAATTATTCATATAATTTCGAAATTGCGAGTCCTTTGATAAAATAGACGGAAAATTCGTAATTTTTTTAGGAAATAAACAACCAATCCCTTTGACGACGAAAGCGATTGTTGAACATTGATTTCATGAGTTTTCCCATATAAATGTACGGGGATAATCGGTTAATATACTTTTCGATAAGAAATTTGCGTAAAATAGGTTTTCGTTACCTGCAGAGGTTATTTCTTTTACAAAATAAAATTAGAATCAATGGTCCTACGAAATCAAGAGAAGTGTCAAAAGAAAGGAAAATGATCATAAATTCCTATGTTAGTCATGAAATATTGATATAGATCCGAACTTTCGGGGATTTTGATCAAATAGACGTAAAATTCGTAATTTTTTTGGGTAATAAACAACCCATCCCTTTGCCGACTAAGGTCATTGTTGAATATTGATTTCATAAATTATCCCATATAAGTGCACGGGGATAATCAGTTCTTATAATTTTTATAAGAAATTTACGTAAAGTAATCTTTCATGACTTGAATACAGTAGAATAAATGTTATAAATAATGGTAAGAAATATATTGAGTTATTATGATCTTACGGCAGAATTTTTTTATGCTTAGGAGGACCGGATATGTACGATAATAGATATATTTTTAAACTAAATTAAGTCCCGTCATGCTTGACGGGGGCGTTTAATAGTTACTCAAATAATTAGCATAAGGTTTTTCTCTCTTGCTCGGGTTGGAAACTTTTCAATCAAACATCCCGTATCTATCTTATTTCTAAAAAAACAAAACATACACATGGATACATAGTTAAAAAACTAATGTGAGCTCCGAACTTTTATTTTAAAAGAATAGCCTTGATTTCTAATCCATATAATTAAATATTAATAATTTCACACTTCTATTAGGTACTTAAGTGTATTGCAAGAATATATATCGCCTCGAAGTATAACTCGAAGAAAAGTTTATCGCCCATCCAACGCACTAAAATTCATGTATTTAAGAAACGACACCGTAGATTTTCAGGTTTCTCATTCAATATGCGTATTCTCAGATTAAAATTCAGGCCTGAGTACACATTAAAATTTCCCCTGTAGTAAATCTATTGACCGAAAGTAATTCCCTAAAATAATTCTAATTGAGCTGAGTTTCTAATAATAAAATATCTAAAAGAAAAACTGAAAACATCAGTCTTCCTAAACCATTCCACAGTGTATCTCCAATATATACACATAGAAGCAACAAATAGTTTAATTTGCACTCCGAACTTATGGACACCCGGCACATTACAATAGATCCTAATACGAGGTGTGCGTGCACTCAGCAAATATCAAGAGCCACGAAACGGTTTTGTGTGCCGAAAAATTTAATCCTCAAGGGAAATGTGGGGCATTTATGAAATGCGCGAATTCTTTTTGAAATATTACGTCATCTCTAGACGCTGAAGGGCTTAAAGTGGATCCAACAATCCCTTTCTCTCCC
Organism: Ladona fulva; assembly: GCA_000376725.2. Taxonomy (NCBI): domain Eukaryota; kingdom Metazoa; phylum Arthropoda; class Insecta; order Odonata; family Libellulidae; genus Ladona; species Ladona fulva. Next base: position 1,955 of record APVN02037022.1, read on the forward strand.
TCGCTCTCGACGAAGGGACACTTTTTCATGCCCTTTTACACTCCAGCCTTTCGTCGGATGGAGAGAAAGAGAGAGAGGCATTAAAATCCTGAATGACCGAGCGAGACGAAGGTCTTTCAGACCGGCAAAAAATTAGAAATGGGGCCGAAGAAAAAGTGCTGCGGAAGAGAGCAAAAAAGCAAAAAGATCACGTCTTCTCTCCTTAAAGGGAGAATAAAAAACTTCGCCCTCCTCTCAACACCGTGTAATTGAAGTCTCGCGCTAATACGGCCAGCGAGGGAGAATAATTTCCACGCAAAAAAGCAAATTTTTCGCGCACTCCCCTCTGCAGCACTTTGGGATGCTCTATTTCTCCACCCATTCCTCCAACCGTCTCTCTAACGTTTCCCTCTCTTCAAAGTTGGAGCTCGCCCTCAATGGACTCATAAGCGACGTGGCTTTGTCTCCCATCCGTGACGAACACTGAGATACCAGCAAATCCATTACTTCATCGTTTCTTTTGTCCCCTGCAACCTTCGCTTCTCCCCCGGCCATTCCTACTTATCCCTTTCCTCGTATCGCTTTGACTGGCGTGGACCCTTTGCAATTCCCGAGCATCTCTCAAAGCCGGGTGGCAAGGGTGGCCATCGCGAAAAATGTGACCTCAGGGACCGAATTCGGATTGCAATGATTGAATCGAGAGAAAGTTGGCATAAAGATTGTACTCAAAAATAGCTACCTCCAGCTATTGAGATTGGATCTGCTTTTGCGAAAAACGGTATATTGGAACATCCTATATTTTATTCCCATTCTATTATTTTACAATTAAGGCTAAAGTGGACTGTAAATATCCGCATAAATATGCACATTATGGATTAAAATTGGCGTTCGAGCAACTCCAGAGTAAAATTGAAAACAAGCTTTAGCCTCAAAGTATTCTACAAATCCTCTAAAGTCTTAATGGAAGAAAATAGGCCTATCTCCTTCGCCACTGCATAGAGTTTTAATGCAAGTGCAACCACACATCANCCCAAGGTTTCAGTTCTTCACAATTGCGTGTTTCCAAACATTCTGAGAATATTGATACCCAGTGATTGATAAGTTAAAAGAAGGGAAAGAGATTCTATTTCATACCATTCAGACTGTTATTCGGAATTTGTTCTCCAATTAGTTTTCGAATTTCAGCAGCGAACACTTTCTCGTTTAACCACTGAAAAGCAACCGAACCAGCATACCTCTGCACACCTTTTGAAGAGCCACCGTTTTCTTTGCCTGCACTGTTGAATTAATTTGAACAGTTGTGAAAGAACATGTTATAGCGTATACTCTCGTGGTGCAGAATACGTTGTCGCCTGACTCTACTTCATTCATACCTCCAAAGTGTTTACTCATACCCCGGATTTATTCTTTCTGTTTACATTCTTGTCACATGCCTGATTCGTTTCAGCCCGTTTCAATTCTCTCGATGCGATAGTGTACATACTCGACTTCAATGACTTCTCCGTCCCATTCGCAGCGCTTACTGGAATAGAGACAAGTCCTCGTGCTTGATATCTGGGTCCGCCATGGAGATGGTGCTGACAGCAACGTAGAACCTTTGTTTATGCCTCGTCAAGCGTAGTTGGGTTTTCGAAAAGTATGCAAGCGGAGATATTTGAGGCCGAGTGAGAGAGTCACTCTTTGACAAATGAGCGTGTCCCGCTCGAAATAAATGAGGAAATTCTTGCCAATAAAAAAAGAGATGGATCGATGTTCATTATGGTGTTTTCATCGTTTTAGAAGAAAAAGTAAATATATTCGTAGTTGAGAAAACTGGTTGGTGTAATTTAAAGAAGAATCTAATAGTCTTTTTTGGGTCAAGGATGTAGTTAGAAGTAGTGCCATTTTTATGCATTTTTCATTTTCTCATTGAAATGAAATGTAGGTATTGTTAAATTTTCTCATATTTGAATCTTCCCTAATTATTGTATTTTCTTTAGTATACTTAGGGTAGGATAATGGGATTCGGAGAGGATAGAACTTGGAGGAATCTACAAAATCTAAAGATAATCTGAAGAGAGATAAAGCAGGTTTGTCCGCCTTTTAACTTTCACCGCCAGCGGACGGCATTTGTTCCTCCATAGACTTTTCGAAGTATATTCCTTGTTATGGCTTTAAATTAGCAATGTATTATAGAAAATAGCCAGTTTTATCAGTGTATATATGTATGTATGGTGCAGATTCACAAAAAGTAAGACTTGAAAAGTATGGTATATCACAAAAAGTATGTTACAAATGCATAAAATATATAATTCATTTAGAGAAGGATTATTGTAAGAATCATGTCGAACTTCTGGATTTTAGTAACAATAAAATGGTTAAATTGGCCATTTTTTAAATATTCAGTCAAATTTATAACTACCTTGCTATCTGCACCATGGCTTTCTTTACTCCAGCTTTCCTTATCTTAAATTCCCTATATTTGCTAACCATTAGGAGTATCTAGTTTAATGTCTAGTCTAATTTAACAACTAGATGTCTGTACCACACTTGCAGTCGTACTTACACCTCTAGTGACGGCCTACGACCACGGAACACCAGCGGCCAAATCATTGCTCTCTTAAGAACTAGATTCTGTAATCCGAAAAGGAAACCACTGATTCAATTGCCTAGACGGGTCCATCGCGATAAAGGCCACGACTGTAAATAACGGTTATTACAGATCGCTATGATAACGGCTAATCCTCTTCGATTTCCTCTAACGCAGAAACGCGCATATATGTTAGGTGTGTTAATGCCCCGAGAATCTAATATACACAACGTTGAAATTTAATGTGAGACTGCTTACCAAAAAAATGTATTCTTTTATTGGCATTTCAATTAATATTGATATTTAATTTTCAATAATTTATTAATTTTTTTTGTTTTCTTAGTAAGCTCTCTAACGCTATAAATGAATAAGGTTAACCTTTTTCACTCCATTAAAATATATATTTACCTATCTCGCTTTTCCAGTCATTTCTTCCTAGATCTGTTGATTATTTTATTGCCCTTTTGGCTTATACCAGAAGAATGATTGATTTACTTTGGTAAAATGCAAACAAATAAATTGCAAAACATACTAATTCCGTTATCAAAATTCAATGATTTTAAAAAAATATCATGGTCATATGATCCAGTTGCACGAAAACTGTGAAATACAATACATGATAATGCTAAAAATAATTAAGAAGAGCATACAATCAGGTATATCAATGAATACAGATACCATTAGCAATCCAATGCAATGACATTTAGGAATACTATGATGAAATCCAGCTATGCCAAAAGTAATAATTTCGTTATATGGAAAAAATAGAATTAATCAAACCGAACATATTGTCAGGTATATCTGGAAGTCTTAAGGTACCTACAAGATATATTTGCTAGTTGCATTTTTACCTAACCATTAAGTCCCTGTTAAGTCCTAGTACAAGTTTAGTAACCTCGTCATTCCGATATCCGAAATCTACGGATATAGTTTCCACTCAATTTTCAGTGTAAACGATGTAATGAACTCATTAGAGGACTAGAACAGCGTTCATTTACTACAGAACAATAAATAAAGACAATATAAAAGTAAAGAAAAGGATGTTCACCCCAATGAAAGTCGATTTATCTTCTCCATCCTTACATGATTGAGTTGTTGGTCCATCTACCACATTAGATAAATAAATTTACGTTAATGTGCTTTGCTCATTGCATTTTCATTAATGTATTTTGTCGTATGAAACGTAGCGTTTCCGAAACGGTGGTCTCATTCTCTTCACTCCATCGAATCATTTACTTATTCCAAAATCCGGAAAATTCCGAATTCCGCAGTCCCAAGCATATTGTATTTGGGAAACTCAGGATGTGTATGCACTTGTCGGCAGGTGACTGTTAGTATATTTATAATAATATTCTCCTAGTCTACAACTCATTAAATTCGGTACAACTTAAGTAATTTGATCGATTATATTTAATTTTCATCCAGCTTAATTATGAACAGACATTTAAAAACCCGCCGTAAGCCGTATTTCGTCTTATGAAACTCACGTTTGGAGGCTAACGGTTAGTTCCGGATTACCAATATCAGGGAATTACTCAATGCGCATTTCGGAATACAATGTCCCATTCTCAAGAGTTCAACAACGGGAAATAAATTATTTTCTTTCGTTAATTATGATCATATTGATTATTTCAAATCAAAAAAAATCGAGTTACCTGCATTCAAAATCTCACAAATTTAAAGGATATTGATATAGAGGAATGGTTTCCCAAGGTTTCAGTTCTTCACAATTGCGTGTTTCCAAACATTCTGAGAATATTGATACCCAGTGATTGATAAGTTAAAAGAAGGGAAAGAGATTCTATTTCATACCATTCAGACTGTTATTCGGAATTTATTCTCCAATTAGTTTTCGAATTTCAGCAGCGAACACTTTCTCGTTTAATGACTGAAAAGCAACCGAACCAGCATACCTCTGCACACCTTTTGAAGAGCCACCGTTTTCTTTGCCTGCACTGTTGAATTAATTTGAACAGTTGTGAAAGAACATGTTATAGTGCATGCTCTCGTGGTGCAGAATACGATGTCGCCTGACTCTACTTCATTCATACCTCAAAAGTGTTTACTCATACCCCGGATTTATTCTTTCTGTTTACATTCTTGTCACATGCCTGATTCGTTTCAGCCCGTTTCAATTCTCTCGATGCGATAGTGTACATACTCGACTTCAATGACTTCTCCGTCTCATTCGCAGCGCTTACTGGAATAGAGACAAGTCCTCGTGCTTGATATCTGGGTCCGCCATCGAGATGGTGCTGACAGCAACGTAGAACCTTTGTTTATGCCTCGTCAAGCGTAGTTGGGTTTTCGAAAAGTATGCAAGCGGAGATATTTGAGGCCGAGTGAGAGAGTCACTCTTTGACAAATGAGCGTGTCCCGCTCGAAATAAATGAGGAAATTCTTGCCAATAAAAAAAGAGATGGATCGATGTTCATTATGGTGTTTTCATCGTTTTAGAAGAAAAAGTAAATATATTCGTAATTCAGAAAACTGGTTGGCGTAATTTAAAGAAGAATCTAATAGTCTTTTTTGGGTCAAGGATGTAGTTAGAAGTAGTGCCATTTTTATGCAGTTTTTCATTTTCTCATTGAAATGAAATGTAGGTATTGTTAAATTTTCTCATATTTGAATCTTCCCTAATTATTGTATTTTCTTTAGTATACTTAGGGTAGGATAATGGGATTTGGAGAGGATAGAACTTGGAGGAATCTACAAAATCTAAAGATAATCTGAAGAGAGATAAAGCAGGTTTGTCCGCCTTTTAACTTTCACCGCCAGCGGACGGTATTTGTTCCTCCATAGACTTTTCGAATTATATTCCTTGTTATGGCTTTAAATTAGCAATGTATTATTGAAAATAGCTAGTTTTATCAGTGTATATATGTATGTATGGTGAGAATACCGGTTTACCTTTTCGGTGAAGTTCCAACTATTATTGGGCTCCCGGGTAGCCAAGTGGGCAACGCGTTCGACTTCGGTGAAAGCGGTCCCGCGTTCGATTCCCGGTGGGGGCCCACGTGCGAAATTACCTAAGCTGTCGAAGCACTTTTAAGCAATGCAAATTCTACTCCAACCATTATATGTGTTTCCTGTTTTTTAGTAATCAGGGGTTATTATAGAAAATTGTACGAAACATTAAGAAAAGAACAATCCACTGCGTCATACGGATATCATTTGAAGGGCTTCGGTTTATTCCAACATATTCGTGGTAAAGTGATAATGGCATAAATATGGGTTAAAAAAAGATTGAAAATGGCAAATAATCTTAGGTAGTAGTAGTGTTGCTGTAAGTGCTTCGGCAGGTAAGGTTGCAACGCAAGTTGTCCCCACCGGGAATCGATCCCAGGACCACTTTCACCAAAGGAGAACGCGTTGCCCACTTGGCTATCTAGGACCCATCTAACCTTAATAAATAATTGAATTATGTAATGATGTTGTGATATATAAACACAGCTTCAACATAAACTTTGCTGAATAGTCGTTATAAATATTACAATTCATAACAAGAAGTTAACGATCAACTCGTTAACTCATTGTTTTTCAAAAAGCAACGATTTCCTGATCGATAAAGAAGGCTTCTGTTCTACCATAGACAATCGGACAAAAAATTAAATCATAAAATAATTTTTAAAAATAGAGTTTTTACATTTTCTCTTGCAGCCCGTTTGATAAAGCTGAGTGGTTATAACATATGATTTTCTAACTTACAATCACATATGATTTTCTAACTTACAATCACATATGATTTTCTAACTTACAATCACATATGATTTTCTAACTTACAATCACATATGATTTTCTAACTTACAATCACATATGATTTTCTAACTTACAATCACATATGATTTTCTAACTTACAATCACATATGATTTTCTAACTTACAATCACATATGATTTTCTAACTTACAATCACATATGATTTTCTAACTTACAATCACATATGATTTTCTAACTTACAATCACATATGATTTTCTAACTTACAATCACATATGATTTTCTAACTTACAATCACATATGATTTTCTAACTTACAATCACATATGATTTTCTAANACTGAAAAGCAACCGAACCAGCATACCTCTGCACACCTTTTGAAGAGCCACCGTTTTCTTTGCCTGCACTGTTGAATTAATTTGAACAGTTGTGAAAGAACATGTTATAGCGTATACTCTCGTGGTGCAGAATACGTTGTCGCCTGACTCTACTTCATTCATACCTCCAAAGTGTTTACTCATACCCCGGATTTATTCTTTCTGTTTACATTCTTGTCACATGCCTGATTCGTTTCAGCCCGTTTCAATTCTCTCGATGCGATAGTGTACATACTCGACTTCAATGACTTCTCCGTCCCATTCGCAGCGCTTACTGGAATAGAGACAAGTCCTCGTGCTTGATATCTGGGTCCGCCATGGAGATGGTGCTGACAGCAACGTAGAACCTTTGTTTATGCCTCGTCAAGCGTAGTTGGGTTTTCGAAAAGTATGCAAGCGGAGATATTTGAGGCCGAGTGAGAGAGTCACTCTTTGACAAATGAGCGTGTCCCGCTCGAAATAAATGAGGAAATTCTTGCCAATAAAAAAAGAGATGGATCGATGTTCATTATGGTGTTTTCATCGTTTTAGAAGAAAAAGTAAATATATTCGTAGTTGAGAAAACTGGTTGGTGTAATTTAAAGAAGAATCTAATAGTCTTTTTTGGGTCAAGGATGTAGTTAGAAGTAGTGCCATTTTTATGCAGTTTTTCATTTTCTCATTGAAATGAAATGTAGGTATTGTTAAATTTTCTCATATTTGAATCTTCCCTAATTATTGTATTTTCTTTAGTATAATTAGGGTAGGATAATGGGATTCGGAGAGGATAGAACTTGGAGGAATCTACAAAATCTAAAGATAATCTGAAGAGAGATAAAGCAGGTTTGTCCGCCTTTTAACTTTCACCGCCAGCGGACGGCATTTGTTCCTCCATAGACTTTTCGAAGTATATTCCTTGTTATGGCTTTAAATTAGCAATGTATTATTGAAAATAGCCAGTTTTATCAGTGTATATATGTATGTATGGTGAGAATACCGGTTTACCTTTTCGGTGAAGTTCCAACCATTATTGGGCTCCCGGGTAGCCAAGTGGGCAACGCGTTCGACTTCGGTGAAAGCGGTCCCGCGTTCGATTCCCGGTGGGGGCCCACGTGCGAAATGACCTAAGCTGTCGAAGCACTTTTAAGCAATGCAAATTCTACTCCAACCATTATATGTGTTTCCTGTTTTTTAGTAATCAGGGGTTATTATAGAAAATTGTACGAAACATTAAGAAAAGAACAATCCACTGCGTCATACGGATATCATTTGAAGGGCTTCGGTTTATTCCAACATATTCGTGGTAAAGTGATAATGGCATAAATATGGGTTAAAAAAAGATTGAAAATGGCAAATAATCTTAGGTAGTAGTAGTGTTGCTGTAAGTGCTTCGGCAGGTAAGGTTGCAACGCAAGTTGTCCCCACCGGGAATCGATCCCAGGACCACTTTCACCAAAGGAGAACGCGTTGCCCACTTGGCTATCTAGGACCCATCTAACCTTAATAAATAATTGAATTATGTAATGATGTTGTGATATATAAACACAGCTTCAACATAAACTTTGCTGAATATTCGTTATAAATATTACAATTCATAACAAGAAGTTAACGATCAACTCGTTAACCCATTGTTTTTCAAAAAGCAACGATTTCCTGATCGATAAAGAAGGCTTCTGTTCTACCATAGACAATCGGACAAAAAATTAAATCATAAAATAATTTTTAAAAATAGAGTTTTTACATTTTCTCTTGCAGCCCGTTTGATAAAGCTGAGTGGTTGTAACATATGATTTTCTAACTTACAATCACATATGATGGTATATCAATGAATACAGATACCATTAGCAATCCAATGCAATGACATTTAGGAATACTATGATGAAATCCAGCTATGCCAAAAGTAATAATTTCGTTATATGGAAAAAATAGAATTAATTCAACCGAACATATTGTCAGGTATATCTAGAAGACTTAAGGTACCTTAAGGTAGAAACATTTGCTAGTTGCATTTTTACCTAGCCATTTAGTTCCTG
>APVN02037027.1:0-10438 GCA_000376725.2 Ladona fulva
CCGGGAAATCCCGTAACGAATTTTTGAAAATTCGGTCATTGGAATGGTCCTGGGATCGAACCATGGTCTTTAGGGTAAAAAGCTTTACGGCATACGATAGACAATCATCTACTCTAACAACACTGTGAATTTCAAGTATCTATCTTAACGAAAAATACCCTAAATGAATTCATGAACTTCAGACATAAAAACTGCCCTAGCATCGAACTAAAGACCCTCACCGTAAAAACCTTTAGGTATACTATAGAAGTGTCTGATTTCTATCGATGACGTGAATATCAACGTTCTATCTTACCTAAAAATACCCGAAATGATTTCTTGAAAGTTTTGCACTAATAATTTACCTAGCATCGAACCTGGGGCCACTAGAGATAAATCTTTTGCGGCATACGGAAGATAAAATCATTTTCTAACGATTCCGTAAATTTCAACGTTCTATCTTTATGCTAACTACGCTAAACGAATTTTTGAAAATGCGCTCAATGCATTCTTATGGGAAAATGGCCGTTTTTGGGGCCTCCTAGAATCGAACCCATGATGCCTAGAATGGAGTTCCGCTTCATTCCATAGTTTCCAAACCCGGTACTTTACGGCAAAAAAATCGGCGGCTCTGTGAGGCACTTCCTTCCTTCCTATATATATATGTTACCGTTGCAGTTTGTGAGGTACCAAAAAATAGTTATTAGCATGATTTGATCCGTATTTCGGAGAAACCTTGCGTAGAGTAACAAAGAAATATTGCAGTACTGAAGTTCAGGATCAACGTTTTGTGAATTGAAGCTTTTCGGTCCGTTATATCCTCAGCTAATTGGATGTGAGGAGTCTCGAGATATGGAGACCAGCTATGGAAATGGAATGAAAGCAGTGGCATATTTAGATCTGCTCTGAATGAATGGAAAGTAAGTACCAAAGACGTAGGACAGACTTAGAACCGTGTCGAAAATATATTCACTAAAATGGAGGACATCTCAAAGTGAAATTTGGAGTTCAAGACCTCCTGAATATGACAAAATGTCAAGCTGTCGTTGTAGGAAGAAAAAAATATTGTTAGGCAGCCGTCATATCTGTCTAATTTTCTTATATATTGGTTTGGAATCATTCCCTCAATTATACATTAGAGATAATGAGTACTCCGTTGGAATATTTACTGCTAAATAATTTAGTTTGAATAAAAACAATCTCGGATCGGTGGGATACTTTACGGAGACTTGAAGCAGGAGCATGAATATTAAATATATACCGCTAATTACAGACTTTTATGTTAAAAATTAACCATAATCGCCCATAATGAGGTTTTAAAGATGCAAATTTTTTTATTTTTAGTGAACCACGAGACGTAACGTAGCCGCTAAAATGATAGAAAATTAAAGGCATAACGACTTATTTTGGCTTTTAGATATCATATCATTCAGGTATTTTAGAATTTAAGTGTGCAATTTGTCTTCTATCACCAAAAAGTCAACACATTATCATATAAGGATATAATGATGAAGATAAGGTATTTAACAAGTAGTTTAAACCTTAAAACCCAAGCATAAACAGAAGTAAAAAAATAGCGACAATATATTAGTGAGTCAAGCATTATGTGCTGTATAGTTATGTAGTGGAGTGCCTCGGTAACAGAGCATACTAGAAATAATGAGAGATTTCGCCGAAGCAGAAAAAAGTCACTAAAAGAAGCAAAAAAGAGGTAGATGAGGATATAAAATCGTTTAATTGGCAGCGATAACGAAACGGAAGCTTTCGCCGTGATTGTAGGCAACAGGCACGGATTTGCGTACTGCGGGATGCGCCAAATTAAGGCGCCAATTCGTTAAAACTATTGCTTATTGGAATAATCATAATAATGTTTTGATGAGTGTAACAGCAGCAAAAAGGAAGAGATTGGAATGAATGGACGCGTTGAACTATGTAGAGAAATTATATAAATAAATTGGGCTAACTGATGAACTTAAAAAGAAGTTATTGGACGTACGAACGAAGATAGAAGCCTATGGAAAACTTAGATGAAGAGATAAGGAAATTAATCGGGCTTACTTTGAGGTGCGATAATTAAGTCTAAATTAGAAGACATGATGGCAGGGAGGAATTATGGAGGAAGAAATAGGAAGGATTATGAGAGTTAGGGAATTATTAGTGTCAAGGTTAAGAATACAGAGGAGATAAAGTGAATGGGTGACGGATGGGAGAGCTGCAAAAAACTAATCCTTGGGTTTTTTAGCTACGATGGCGATGAGTTTCCCTCTATCACACGCTAAAAGGGGTAAGTAAAGGTGTTGATGCAAATGATGAATGGTATCGCATTTTTATACATTTTCAATGTCATACGAATAACAGTCCTACACGTATTGCCAAGTAAGTGAAATTATATAGAATTAAGAAAATAATAATGATAATAATAATGATCAGGAAGGTTTAATAATTGACTAAGAGGTAATTCTCATATTCAATCCTCAAAAACGTATTCAAGAAAAATAGCCAAGTAAAATGAGTTAGTAATATAGATAAAAAACAATGGGAGATAAAATTGTAATCATCCGCGACAGGGATAGTAGCAGAAACACTGGCAGTCAGTTTGGAAAAATAAAACGTTGGCTTTAACTTATAACTATCCAAGAGTCTGTATCCTGGAAACCTGCAATTTAATTAGATCGTTTATAAATGAAGATAAGTAATCATTATAGTTGTATGAAACATGACGGCATTCCGTTCCCATAACTCCGTCATTTTGTGACGAGAACGATAAAAACTCAATATTAATAATAATAATAATAATAGAATAAGGAAGAGCCCAATAACATCAATTCTATCAATTTTTTATTATTCGCGAGCACAAACAACCATTCCCTTATCGGAAAAATCCGACTAGCCGGGACTCGAACTTGGGACATTGGGGTAGCACGCTAACCACTCCGTTACTGCGAACGGTACCATAGTTACCAATTTAGAGTTTGCCAAACAACACTTTTTCTGCAATCATATTCATCCCTTTCCTAAAATATTTCGGGCTCTCTGCTTTATTCCAAATTCATTCGTTTTCTCTGGAATTTCCTCACTGCCTGCGATTCCGTTTATCTCAAGGGCCCCCTTTGGAAAGAATTCCCTTTGAACTCGGTGATAATGTCATTAAAAGTGATTTTCCCAATCTTCCTCGTTTTTAATCGCATTAGCTCCCTGTCCTACTCTCCGCCTGACATTTAATTTGCCCGCTTTCCAGCCGATAATCAGCTTCATCATAGTTTTGACGCCGTCTTTTGCCCGTCATCTCACCGATCGTTTATCTTTTCATCGATAGAGTATGCATTAAAAAGGCAATGTACACTCCCTTCTCTAATAGGCTATTAACCATCAAAGTCCTGTACATCACAAATATGATGAATATCCAATATTGATTGAATTTTTCTGCTAAAAAAATTGCTTCCTTGTTACTTGTTAAAAATCTACTGCCAATTATCACAATCAGAACAGTACTTTAAGCTATTGTGGGGTAGGTGAGGGACATTTACCCCCATTTAATCGCCACTATTGCAAATGTTTTGTGATTGGCATTCTTAAAGAAGAGCATTCGTAATTTTTAGAGACTAAGTAGGACTGTTAGTGAACTGTGAAAGAATCACTACTCTTTTGAGAAAATTAATACTTCAGTCGAAAGAAAATACCTAGGCAACAGATCTTCTCTTTCCTTATTCATACGGATTAGAAATCTTTTCTATTCCGTTCCTTACTTTTTGACGTTTCGTCTCGAGCATTTACAGTAGTTTCAAATACCCTAATTTATTTAGGCAGCGTCCACCTCGGATAATCGAAAACTCGGATAATACGGAATACATCTTGTGTAAGTTCTGGAATAAACACGCTATTAACGTCCCTACCGTTGTATGACGCGTATTTAGAATGAAAGTAATAACTTTGGTATAGAAACTTTTTAAATTGAATATTTCTCTTTCCCTTCGTAATACATACGTCAATTGTCCAGATGCAGTTCTCCCTTCTTTTCTCTGATTATCTTTAGGCTATTATGTGAACGTTGTTCCCATAATAACCTAAGAAATTATGATGTGGTTATTGTATGATGTGGATGATGCTATGATGAACTGACATTGTGCAGTTAAAGCGAAATTAATTTAAAAGGTGTACCGGAAAATAGGTGTGTAAGTGAAAAACGAAGCACATAAATATGTACCTTGGATAATATGGAACCTCGGTTAATCCGGAATCGAATAATTAAGACTTTATTTTATCTGAGAAAATAATCCGATTGAAGGAACATGCAATTTACTAATTACAAAGTAGCGGTTAATCCGGAATCGAATAATAAAGACTTTATTTTATCTGAAAAAATAATCCGATTGAAAAAACATGCAATTTACTAATTACAAAGTAGCGGTTAATCCGGAATCGTAAAACTAAGGCTTTATTTCATCTGAAAAAATAATCCGATTGAAGGAACATGCAATTTACTAATTACAAAGTAGCCACTGAAGTGAGCATTTTTGGCCTGAATTGGAACAAAAATCCTCATTTCGTGCTCATTTCGCCATTCTAAAGCGGCGGTTAGACAGTTTCAGTAAGAGGGGAGAAGGGCACAGTTACTAGAACCTAGTCCGTAGAAGCCTCCTTTGCCCGGACTGGAATCCTAAGCCTCCGGAGGCCAACGAACTAACCATAGAGTTAATGAGGTCAACACAGAGTTTCGATGCAATATTGAAAGAACAATATAATCCTTTTTCACCCCTTGCTAAGATACAAGACCGTCTAATCACTGGAAAATAATTGGAAATCCTTTGCGAATGCTTCTTTTTTATATTTAATTCTATGGGACATTTTTGCAAAATTTGATATGAAGGCGAACATCTGCTAAATTGTAACTTTTAGGAGGTTCGCGATAACGAGGGAATTTCTCGGAAAATCTTTTATTGGAAAAGCGCTTTTTATAGAGAGATCTTTTTATCGGTGACAGTTAATCTAATATGGAGGGGATCAATTAAGAATTATCGGAAGCAATCTCACGCCAACCTACGCGTTATCTAATAAAGCGGAGAAGCAATCGATGGACGCAATACGTATTTCTCTTGCTTTTAAGTCAAGATTTGTATATATTCAAACTTGGGTTGGGTTAATTCATCTGTAAGAGTTTAGCTATACACTTTAATATATGCACACATATATGCTCACATTACTCTTTCTTACAGCGGTGGAGCGACTGTTGTAGCAACTGTGACGAAATTAAAGGTTGTTATAGTGATGAAAAATTGAAAGACAGTCTTCGTTTGGGTTTCCGCGCGTCTATAAAATATTTGAAAATTCATCTCCCATGCCTGAGATATTCTGAAAATCTTTTAAAGTCACAGATGCGGGATCACCAAAAAGATGAGATTACTCTTCAACTATGGACGCCGAAAGTTTTAATATTTTAACAATCCCAAGGAAAAATGGACTTGAAAAAGTCTGACGGGACCGGGAATTGAACCCTTTGTGTGGCCGGTGCTTCCATGGAGCCATGACAGCGAACGATGCCACCATGTGGACGAATTTGCAACGTTCTTGCCCTCAAAGTCTCCCGAACGGGTTGCAAAAATGTTCTGATAGCTCAGCGGACATAAAATTCACCGAATGTCGATATAAACGTGCCAAAGGAGCAAAGAATTAAGGAGCCAATTGTAAAAGAAAGAGATTGAGCAAAAATATTGCGAAAAGCGCATTTCGCACAGTTATGTTTGTTAAATGCCAGTTCATACGTGAATTTCGGATACCCCTCCGGGATTTTGCTTTAAAGCCTGAATGCGAATTCGTATATTATGCTTAACTCCAAAGCGCTCAAATATTGATCCAATCCCAATCATCATCCTAATTTTAATTTATAAGTGCCTTTTCGATTATAGACATATTTGCGAAATTTATAATGATTAGTTTTCTATGAGGAGTGATGTGTTCACACTCCATTTTAAGTCTGTTAAAGGTACATATTAAACCGTCGTCACTTCGCATGAGAGAGAAATGTTCAGCCATGTTGAAAAGAAATCGACATGTTGTAGTGAATCGATTGATATGTTGTAGTGAATAGCTGCTTTTCATGGATTGGAACATTAGATGGATTGGAAAAATGTTCTGCCGGAACGAACAGAGCACCCGACCGGCAATTTGGAGACCCAGGTTCACTTTCCGACTTCTTCTTTCTGACAAAGTCAGACTTTTTTCAAGTCCATTCTTCCTTGGGATTTTTGCTGGGTGCCCACCATCTTGCGCTAGAACACCTTACCCGTCTTCTGTAAATATATTTTAACAAAATGTAGTTATTCTCCGCAGTGACAAAATATTCTTGCTTTTTGAGGAGAAAGAAAACGGATTGTTTAAAGGTATGAGTAGCCATGCGGGCGTAGGACGCGAGGATTTTGTACGTTGGTTTACTTAAACTCTCATGTATAGACAAGTTTTCGCCGATCGCTGATTGCAAAAACCAAAGAACCAGAGACAGCAGCGAGGGTTATAAGACGATTTCAATCCTTCATCTACATCTACATCAATACCCTACAAGCCGCCTTCCGGCATGTGGCAGGGGGAGAAAACACCAAGGGTTCGGACTATTATTTTAACCTATTGTTACCGCGTATCGTTCGCGGAAAGAATGAGTCCTTAAAACGACTAGTCCTAGCGTCTATTTCCCTTATTTTACGCTCGTTGTCGGATCGGTCAAAGCAGGGGGTCGCATAATATCATTACGTCCTCCGCAAACGCACTGTCCCGAAATTTATCAAGTAATCGCAGCCTAGCTTCCAATCTCCTTTCTTCCAAGAATTCCCAACCTGCGTCCGAGAGCGTTTTCGTAACACCAGCTTTTTTATCGTAGCATTTTTTCACAAAACGTATTGCCTTGCGCTGCACTTTCCCGAGTTCGCGGGTGTACGTTTCATCCTATGAATGTGCGCTAAGTCGTTTGATAGATATCACGATCCTCCGCGTTTGATATTTCTCTATATATTACCGAATCGTCCACAATTATCGTCACATTTCTATTTATCTCGTCTCTCAGGTCATTGATATATATAAGGAAGAGAAGAGGTCCGATTACGCTGCCCTGAGGTACGCCTGAAGTAACTTTGACCTTGTTCGAACTAATCCCATTAAGTACTACTTGTTGTTCCCTCTCGGGGAGAAAATCTTTTACCCAGTCAATCATTTCCTTATTAATGCCCGCTAATTTTAATTTGTAAATTAATTTATAGTGAGGAACTCCGTAGAAGGCCTTTTTGAAATCTAGGNAAATCCTTTGCGAATGCTTCTTTTTTATATTTAATTCTATGGGACATTTTTGCAAAATTTGATATGAAGGCGAACATCTGCTAAATTGTAACTTTTAGGAGGTTCGCGATAACGAGGGAATTTCTCGGAAAATCTTTTATTGGAAAAGCGCTTTTTATAGAGAGATCTTTTTATCGGTGACAGTTAATCTAATATGGAGGGGATCAATTAAGAATTATCGGAAGCAATCTCACGCCAACCTACGCGTTATCTAATAAAGCGGAGAAGCAATCGATGGACGCAATACGTATTTCTCTTGCTTTTAAGTCAAGATTTGTATATATTCAAACTTGGGTTGGGTTAATTCATCTGTAAGAGTTTAGCTATACACTTTAATATATGCACACATATATGCTCACATTACTCTTTCTTACAGCGGTGGAGCGACTGTTGTAGCAACTGTGACGAAATTAAAGGTTGTTATAGTGATGAAAAATTGAAAGACAGTCTTCGTTTGGGTTTCCGCGCGTCTATAAAATATTTGAAAATTCATCTCCCATGCCTGAGATATTCTGAAAATCTTTTAAAGTCACAGATGTGGGATCACCAAAAAGATGAGATTACTCTTCAACTATGGACGCCGAAAGTTTTAATATTTTAACAATCCCAAGGAAAAATGGACTTGAAAAAGTCTGACGGGACCGGGAATTGAACCCTTTGTGTGGCCGGCGCTTCCATGGAGCCATGACAGCGAACGATGCCACCATGTGGACGAATTTGCAACGTTCTTGCCCTCAAAGTCTCCCGAACGGGTTGCAAAAATGTTCTGATAGCTCAGCGGACATAAAATTCACCGAATGTCGATATAAACGTGCCAAAGGAGCAAAGAATTAAGGAGCCAATTGTAAAAGAAAGAGATTGAGCAAAAATATTGCGAAAAGCGCATTTCGCACAGTTATGTTTGTTAAATGCCAGTTCATACGTGAATTTCGGATACCCCTCCGGGATTTTGCTTTAAAGCCTGAATGCGAATTCGTATATTATGCTTAACTCCAAAGCGCTCAAATATTGATCCAATCCCAATCATCATCCTAATTTTAATTTATAAGTGCCTTTTCGATTATAGACATATTTGCGAAATTTATAATGATTAGTTTTCTATGAGGAGTGATGTGTTCACACTCCATTTTAAGTCTGTTAAAGGTACATATTAAACCGTCGTCACTTCGCATGAGAGAGAAATGTTCAGCCATGTTGAAAAGAAATCGACATGTTGTAGTGAATCGATTGATATGTTGTAGTGAATAGCTGCTTTTCATGGATTGGAACATTAGATGGATTGGAAAAATGTTCTGCCGGAACGAACAGAGCACCCGACCGGCAATTTGGAGACCCAGGTTCACTTTCCGACTTCTTCTTTCTGACAAAGTCAGACTTTTTTCAAGTCCATTCTTCCTTGGGATTTTTGCTGGGTGCCCACCATCTTGCGCTAGAACACCTTACCCGTCTTCTGTAAATATATTTTAACAAAATGTAGTTATTCTCCGCAGTGACAAAATATTCTTGCTTTTTGAGGAGAAAGAAAACGGATTGTTTAAAGGTATGAGTAGCCATGCGGGCGTAGGACGCGAGGATTTTGTACGTTGGTTTACTTAAACTCTCATGTATAGACAAGTTTTCGCCGATCGCTGATTGCAAAAACCAAAGAACCAGAGACAGCAGCGAGGGTTATAAGACGATTTCAATCCTTCATCTACATCTACATCAATACCCTACAAGCCGCCTTCCGGCATGTGGCAGGGGGAGAAAACACCAAGGGTTCGGACTATTATTTTAACCTATTGTTACCGCGTATCGTTCGCGGAAAGAATGAGTCCTTAAAACGACTAGTCCTAGCGTCTATTTCCCTTATTTTACGCTCGTTGTCGGATCGGTCAAAGCAGGGGGTCGCATAATATCATTACGTCCTCCGCAAACGCACTGTCTCGAAATTCATCAAGTAATCGCAGCCTAGCTTCCAATCTCCTTTGTTTAAAGGATTCCCAACCTGCGTCCGAGAGCATTTTCGTAACGCCAGCTTTTTTATCGTAGCATTTTTTCACAAAACGTATTGCCTTGCGCTGCACTTTCCCGAGTTCGCGGGTGTACGTTTCATCCTATGAATGTGGGCTAAGTCGTTTGATAGATATCACGATCCTCCGCGTTTGATATTTCTCTATATATTACCGAATCGTCCACAAATATCGTCACATTTCTATTTATCTCGTCTCTCAGGTCATTGATATATATAAGGAAGAGAAGAGGTCCGATTACGCTGCCCTGTGGTACGCCTGAAGTAACTTTGACTTTGTTCGAACTAATCCCATTAAGTACTACTTGTTGTTCCCTCTCGGAAAGAAAATCTTTTACCCAGTCAATTATTTCCTTATTAATGCCCGCTAATTTTAATTTGTAAATTAATTCATAGTGAGGAACTCCGTAGAAGCCCTTTTTGAAATCTAGGAAAATAGCGTCCACCTGGTTATCGCCAGTATTCCTCCCTGCTTTTTACTCTCGGCAGATGTTAAAATGTCATAAACGAATAGCGCGAGTTGAGTTTCGCATGATCGGGCCATTCGAAAGAATACTTCAGCGTAGAACTGACAGGAGAAACGAAACTCACAAGAGAAAATTTATGAAAACAAAACAGAAAATAACCCAATTTTCGTAAATTTTAAGGTTCATTGCGATTTGATACAGGCAGATATTTTCAAAGTGAGGAACATGAGAGCCCGATCCTTTTTTATAACTTTTTTCTACGTTTCAGCCACTTTCCATTATCGATCGCTNTATCGTCACATTTCTATTTATCTCGTCTCTCAGGTCATTGATATATATAAGGAAGAGAAGAGGTCCGATTACGCTGCCCTGAGGTACGCCTGAAGTAACTTTGACCTTGTTCGAACTAATCCCATTAAGTACTACTTGTTGTTCCCTCTCGGGGAGAAAATCTTTTACCCAGTCAATCACTTCCTTATTAATGCCCTCTAATTTTAATTTGTAAATTAATTTATAGTGAGGAACTCCGTAGAAGGCCTTTTTGAAATCTAGGAAAATAGCGTCCACCTGCTTTTTACTCTCGGCAGATGTTAAAATGTCATAAACGAATAGCGCGAGTTGAGTTTCGCATGATCGGGCCATTCGAAAGAATACTTCAGCG
>APVN02037028.1:0-10318 GCA_000376725.2 Ladona fulva
ATGTGAACTTAGAGAAGAGTGAATTATCATGCTCGTATTCTTATGAGACTGATATTCAATAACTCTGAATGTATGAACTGCTTATGACGGAGAGACGCTCAAGTTAACACTGCGCATGATACGGAACGGCATATTTGGGTTATTTTCATAAACCGAGTTCCTGTTTTCGATTCCGTAAATACCATGCTTAACTACTAAACTAAACAATTCAACCAACCAACATACGTATGACTCTACAGACAGACCAATCAACGGTTCGAAACAATTACATTCATCTTCCTTCATTCGAATAGAATTTTTTCCCAAAAATCAGATAATGCGAAAATTTATAGCGTTAATCTTATAGAAGGATTAATCGACAGGGATTAATGGTTTATAAAGATATTTTTCATTCCAAGTTAACTTTGATCTCGTCAAATAATGATGGTAATATTAACAATTAGATGTAATATTAACAATTAGAAGACAAATAAATTATGAAATTGGGGAAAGCAGGTTGGTAAATGTAACGTGAGAATTTTTCCGCTACTGCAGCCGTGAGGTCTTCTAGTCACTATAGAACATTCATGTTTTATTACTTAATTATTTCCTTAGATGGAACAGTTAGTAGTACATGGTGAGAGAATTTTCACTGCACAATAATCCTTTGAAATGTATAGCACAAGAACTGAAAGCGTATGGCCACTACCTGCCTATCATTACACTCCGGGTCTACCGACAGTCATTTGGATAAGTACCTGAATTCGGTGAAAACAGTTCCCGGTAGCGGCTTACGTGCGAAATGGCCTTAGCTGTCGAAGCAGTTTCAAAAATCTACTTCATCTCTGAACACCAAGAAATACATTTAAATTATTATTTTAAATCCCTATAATCGTATCGAGTGAAAATAAAATTGAAAATTTTTCCCCACGTTTACTTAGCTATCAGAATCCCAAGTATAATCTCGAAGTGTGTCTACTTGAATGTAGACAACAGACAACTCAAGAACGACCTTATGGTTTCACATGAGGCCTACCGAACACAAATCTTCCCCCCTTGTTATAATAGATTACACGGAAACGTCACGGACAATCGTAAAATTCATTAGTAAATAAGGATTCACCATCGGTCCATTAAGTCGGTCGTAAGCCGACCATTTGCCTCCATAAAAGTCAGTGGTGAAAGCGCACCCCTCCATCCACGCGTTTAAAAGAGCCCCACAATGCAAATAAAAAGCTTTGAATGAGAGCACCTGCCCCTACAGAGAGCAAAAGGGGAATAAGGGTCATCGTTGCAGTACACAAAGACCCCTTCCCCTCTGCTCCATTCACAAGAATCCTTCCAGCGAGGAATGGATCCTCAGTCCAATGCCCCATTTTACCTCGGGCGGTAGTTCCTCAAGAAGCAGGTAAGAAATCGAAGGGAAACACTTGCCCAGGGAAGAGTTTCAAGGGTACGAATGCGGTAGCCGACTGTTAGAAAGTTAAAGGAAACAGAATCACCTTCACGCCACTCCTACTGATCGACGGTTTAGATCGGGGCTGTCTCATTTACGGTCCACATTGCAACCCATTAAGCCTCCAATCAAGCAATCTTCTACAAGTTTTCTAAATAAATGTCGATACAAGAAACTTAATAAAAAAATATACAACAATTCTCCAAGAACCCTCAGATGAGGGGTTTTTCCCCACAACCAATTTTTTGTGTTTTTAAATGTATCTATAACTAGCTATAAGTACGCATTTTTATTAATCAACTTGTCTGTCTGTTTGTATTTACACTTTGTACATACTGTTAGTAGTATTTCTCTCGTACTTATGTTTGCGAAATTGCTTAGATTTTTAAATTTATTTTCCTAGATCTAAGTTAATTTTAGTAAATTATTTTTGTTATTAATGTAATATTGTTATGATCTAATAACTCCAGAGGTTAGGTGAAAGAGAGGCAATTTTGTCCTAACCTCACTGTAAGAGTCAATAATAATAATTACACGTCTTTATTTGGTCGAGACAAGACTAAATGCCTTTTCTCCCATCTAAACCATCGCCATATTTTGAACAGTTATCAATTTTAGAATGATTGAAGTATAGGGAAATGTGGATAGAAAAATCTCAGAAATCCTTACGGAAAAATTATCCACAGCAGGATAATACCTACCTAAGAAACAGGGTGTGAGAATTCTGCGCAAATACCTACCGATAGTAATGTCTAAAATATGGAGAAGAGAACGGCAAAAAAGAATGCACAGTCGATAGAAAGATTTACGTAAGACATCAGGGAGTGACGAGTTGTACATCAAGAAATGTATATCGCTTTATTAAAAATTGCAATGATTTATTTAATTCTTATAACATGGTCTTGACTCTAAATTTGACGAAGTAAAATGGTTGGCAACGGTGGGCTGCGAACACACGCCTCCGAAGAGACTTAAAGCAGCTCCTTAGGCAGCTCGGCCACACTACCTTGATGTACCTCGACGTACGGAGTTTAAATTAAAAGTTGACATTAGTTCGGGCACACGAATAATTAGATGGTTATCGGAGGAAGTCATTGAATGTACTACATGTAAGAGCTTGATAAAAATTATAAATACACAGTCGATAATTATATGTTTGAAATACATATAGGAGTAGTTTGTTGTATATGAAGAAACTTGTATTCTTTTATTAAATAAGCGTAACTTATCAAAAACCTTCTACTATAATTCGTTATTAGTTATTTTCTTTCCAGCGTAGATTTGATGATAACATTTCTTATTGCAACGAGTATCATGGATCTGGAGAGGAAGGGGCAGCAGTTCCAGATACCCGGGACCCGAGATAAAGAGGGGACCACCGATAAAAACCTTAGTTGCTTGAAATTAATAGGCAAAAAGTGGTTGACCAGTAGAAAAGGGATCTTTTACGTTGGTTTGGATACATTGATGTTAGTTGAATGACAGAGGTAGTACATGATGAGCGTGTGGTTAGTCCTAAAGAGAAAGGAAGACAAAGGGATAGTTGGTGAGATGTCGTAAATGAAATCCCACTGAAAAAGACGTTTTTGTATTTCGAGCAAGATAAATATTGTGTTAAAAGAGAGTAGAAANTTTTTGTTATTAATGTAATATTGTTATGATCTAATAACTCCAGAGGTTAGGTGAAAGAGAGGCAATTTTGTCCTAACCTCACTGTAGGAGTCAATAATAATAATTATACGTCTTTATTTGGTCGAGACAAGACTAAATGCCTTTTCTCCCATCTAAACCATCGCCATATTTTGAACAGTTATCAATTTTAGAATGATTGAAGTATAGGAAAATGTGGATAGAAAAATCTCAGAAATCCTTACGGAAAAATTATCCACAGCAGGATAATACCTACCTAAGAAACAGGGTGTGAGAATTCTGCGCAAATACCTACCGATAGTAATGTCTAAAATATGGAGAAGAGAACGGCAAAAAAGAATGCACAGTCGATAGAAAGATTTACGTAAGACATCAGGGAGTGACGAGTTGTACATCAAGAAATGTATATCGCTTTATTAAAAATTGCAATGATTTATTTAATTCTTATAACATGGTCTTGACTCTAAATTTGACGAAGTAAAATGGTTGGCAACGGTGGGCTGCGAACACACACCTCCGAAGAGACTTAAAGCAGCTCCTTAGGCAGCTCGGCCACACAACCTTGATGTACCTCGACGTACGGAGTTTAAATTAAAAGTTGACATTAGTTCGGGCACACGAATAATTAGATGGTTATCGGAGGAAGTCATTGAATGTACTACATGTAAGAGCTTGATAAAAATTATAAATACACAGTCGATAATTATATGTTTGAAATACATATAGGAGTAGTTTGTTGTATATGAAGAAACTTGTATTCTTTTATTAAATAAGCGTAACTTATCAAAAACCTTCTACTATAATTCGTTATTAGTTATTTTCTTTCCAGCGTAGATTTGATGATAACATTTCTTATTGCAACGAGTATCATGGATCTGGAGAGGAAGGGGCAGCAGTTCCAGATACCCGGGGCCCGAGATAAAGAGGGGACCACCGATAAAAACCTTAGTTGCTTGAAATTAATAGGCAAAAAGTGGTTGACCAGTAGAAAAGGGATCTTTTACGTTGGTTTGGATACATTGATGTTAGTTGAATGACAGAGGTAGTACATGATGAGCGTGTGGTTAGTCCTAAAGAGAAAGGAAGACAAAGGGATAGTTGGTGAGATGTCGTAAATGAAATCCCACTGAAAAAGACGTTTTTGTATTTCGAGCAAGATAAATATTGTGTTAAAAGAGAGTAGAAAACGAATGGGAGTATGTGAACTTAGAGAAGAGTGAATTATCATGCTCACCACAGAATTAATGAGGCGTGATTGATATATATGTTCAGGCTAAGAATCGCAAGCAGGACAGAGCAAATCGGACACCTTCACTCCTTTCTTGTTCTCCCTAAGCTTTTCTAAATTGTCTGAATACAGTTTTAGAAGTTATACTTCACTGAGGTTTTAATTGATCAAAAACTTATTTACTCAGGGAAACAAGCGCTAAGCTCAATTTTTATGGTTCAATCGTTAATGTATTGCTATACTCTTTTAGTTTTGGTAAACATGTATGGTTACAAGTGATTATTATTCTTATACTATACCATTTGCGAGAAGAAATGTTTAAAATAATTGATGTTTAAGAAAAAGGGTGAAATATTAAACTCTCCAAATAGCAGTATAATTTGGACCACCGACCTGACCCCCATGCCTAACCTAAGCTATAATTTTTTACGACGGATCAGTCCAGGGTATCAGGACATATCCTCTCAAACTATGTTAAAGATACGCCGTTTTAAATACTCTTAAGTGCTTAATTAAGACATTCATGCTGAGGCGTACCTTTTGCTCATGAGATATTTTCAACATTAACAAGACACAGAAATTCTGTTTTATCTCTGAAGATTATCCAGGAGATTCTGAAGTGCTGGTTACATACCATGAATATTTTTCTTTATTAAAATCATCCTTTTTAGCCAAAAATAGTACAATGAAAAGGGGTGAAGTTTAACAGAATTTTTCTTGAATAAAAGACTTTTTTCTTCCGCTGGAATGTAATATCAGTTACACCTGAGGAATTTTTAAGGAAATCACTATCACTACACTAAATAATAATTCATCAATCACTGACACTAAATAATAATTTCTCCGATTGTCTTTCTTTGGATTAATGCTGGAGTTTTTCAATTCTTTTCATTACATTCTCATGAAAAATTTGCTGAAAACTATTACACTTTCCTCTTTAAATGATTGTATTGTTGTCTCATCAATGATTTCTCCCTTGAATTTACGAAAGAATTGATAAAAGACCAAAATTAAAACTTTCCGTCACAATTTTTCCCTATAGAAGGGGCCATTCACTACACAAAATAGAATGAATGAATTCTTAATAAAGTACTATATAAAGGATTTAGCGCAGTTTAATGTTGTATAACTATACAAAAAATATTAAATATATCCCTAATACTTAAATAATAATAAGAGAGAAACCTTTCTTTATTCCTTTAAAAGTCTTCTAAAAAAGAAAACCACGATTGTTTCCTCATGGGGTAATAGCATTCGAGCAAAACCGGTCCTGGCACCGACTGCATCGGTTTGACCACGCGAATGAAGGCAGGTGCTCTTGAATGTTTTGGCTTAGAGTCTTATCATTGAGATTGAATATAATAGCATGGTTAGAGCCGGGTGAGCTACTTACTTGTTGACCGAGGTGTAACATGGACCCCAGCCGTCGGTATTACTGCTAGTCAAAGGAATCAAAGCACGGTAATACTCTTTATTGCATCTTTTACGGCGGAACAGATAAAGACCTCAGCTTGAAAATAAAAGTGATAGCAAGAGGAGATTCCATGTGTTGCACGGACGACCCAACCCAAATCTCCCCTTCTGGCCCCGTATCATTCAACACTTCGGCCCAAAAAGATACGAGTGGTATGAGTCCCCACACTCCCAGATCCCACTCGCTGTTAAAGGGAAAAAGAGCGGACGACCAACAGCGTAGCCGCTCCATGCTATGGGAACTGGATGGCGCGGCCGATTGTCGCCAAGGGGACATCACAACAATGGCCCATCTGCCGCGCTTCACATTGACGCTTTCTGGGATTCTTTCCTTATACCCCTCTTTCTCTCTCTCTCCCTCTTTCGTTTCCTTTTCCGTCATTCTTTCTCCCTTATCCTCCATCCCCCTCCCACCTTTCTCGCCACGCAATATAATCCGGGGCCATTGTTGAAATCATCGCCAACTCCCGGTATCCCCCGCAACTACTTTTTTCCCCGCCAAGACCGACTCTTCCCCAGTCCGCGGAGGTATCCGGCCTTCTATTTCCTCTCTCGTTTCCGGCACAAAAACGTCTCGTTCATACGCTAATCCCATCCCCTCGTTTTGTTCCCGATGTTTGTCCCTCTTTCATTCCGTACCTCTTTTTTATTTCCGCATTAACGCGAGATGCACAACGAGAGTTTTTTGTTGTTTCCGAGGGACAGAATGGTAAAAGGGGAGGTTTTGGTGTTTCGCAACCCCACGTGCTTGCTCGTCTCTGTGCGGGTAATATAACGTTGTCAATGGTGTCTTTCGAGTCGTCATCAGTGCTGTTCGCCGCTGGGGACGCGGAGGGGAGACTAAACCTTTC
The DNA here is from genome assembly GCA_000376725.2 of Ladona fulva. NCBI lineage: Eukaryota > Metazoa > Arthropoda > Insecta > Odonata > Libellulidae > Ladona > Ladona fulva. Next base: position 6,638 of record APVN02037028.1, read on the forward strand.
CAAGGCGGAAGCCATTGTTTCCATTTTTAATTAATTAGCTGAGGAATCGCCACGTGCGTCTCGGGACGTATCTATGTTGATGGCGGCAGGGAGGGAATCTACTGGACTAATCTACTGGACCAATAATAAAATCTCGTCGAAAGTGAAACACTCCCAGTGAAACGTCCCGTATGCTAGGAAAGTGGATTGGCTAATGTCCAAAACGGGGGCTGGAACTTAATATAAAAAAAATAAGTGCATGGTAATACATGTTGTAGTTCAAGACCTAAATATGGAATATTACTTGATTCATTAATCAAAGCAGACTTATATACTAATAATATCACTCTTTAAGAAGAAAAAAACATAATTTTTATGGACAGGACAGAAGATAGCGATACAAAACATTGTAAAGGATCATTAAATGTATTCCGCACCAGAGTGAAATTACCAGGAGAATGACCAAGATTTGAGGCCTAATCATTAGGTCCAGATCACAAAGTGAGGGCCAATTTACAATTAAGTGAATAAAAGAATTAAACTGGGGGAACATAGCAAGAAGACTATAATCCATATTGCTGATTAAAATATAAGCAAGAGGGCGAAAAGAAAATTTAGCGAGAAAGAAAGACAGCTACATATATTCCATTTACCTTCAATTCTATACTTGTTCATCCTCACACGCCAATCTCATTCGCCGGTCATTTCCATCAATAAATACCCGCCAATTATATCTTAATTCAATCTCCCAATCCTTCGGTAAAACGGACGTGAAAAAAGTCTGAAACGTCTGGGACTCGAACCTGGATTTTCCGGTTTCCGGGAGACTACTCTAGTCATGTGCTAGTCCAATAACAGTAATGGAAGCTATGTCAGTATCCTGATAACCAAAGAGGCAATGACGAAGTGCTAACATGATCAAGTCAGAATAAATTCGTCTGTCTCTATCTGAACATTTCTCTACTAAAGAGAATTCATCTTCTACTCAATAACCAAAGTTAAATCTGGTTTACTGGGTGGAAAAATGTTTCAGGATAATAATTACGTCCATGAGGTTATTTTCCCAACTCAAAATCTAAAAGTAAAGTTTTAGTACACATATTAGACATTTTGAGGTTAAAGCACATTGGCGAGTAATGTTTTCTAACGATACCAGTATTTATAAAACTCTACGCCCTGACAACTCTTGCAGTTATAATTTAATAAACACCGTGCAGTAACGAAATAGTAAGATTTTTGTTTAATAGTTTATTTAAATTAGAAACCAGATTAATGTTTTACAGTGAAACCCTAAAAACTACTCATCATTGAAACTACAACTTAAAGCACTAAACATTGAACGACAAAAATCTTTTGAGTCTATGATGTGCTCGATGGGATACCATTTGGGATGGAATTGCTATATTTTCCGTTCAATATTTAGCTTGAAAAAATTGATGGTTTTTAAAATATTTTATAAATTTCCTTTATTATCTTCNCCAAGACCGACTCTTCCCCAGTCCGCGGAGGTATCCGGCCTTCTATTTCCTCTCTCGTTTCCGGCACAAAAACGTCTCGTTCATACGCTAATCCCATCCCCTCGTTTTGTTCCCGATGTTTGTCCCTCTTTCATTCCGTACCTCTTTTTTATTTCCGCATTAACGCGAGATGCACAACGAGAGTTTTTTGTTGTTTCCGAGAGACAGAATGGTAAAAGGGGAGGTTTTGGTGTTTCGCAACCCCACGTGCTTGCTCGTCTCTGTGCGGGTAATATAACGTTGTCAATGGTGTCTTTCGAGTCGTCATCAGTGCTGTTCGCCGCTGGGGACGCGGAGGGGAGACTAAACCTTTCCAAGGCGGAAGCCATTGTTTCCATTTTTAATTAATTAGCTGAGGAATCGCCACGTGCGTCTCGGGACGTATCTATGTTGATGGCGGCAGGGAGGGAATCTACTGGACTAATCTACTGGACCAATAATAAAATCTCGTCGAAAGTGAAACACTCCCAGTGAAACGTCCCGTATGCTAGGAAAGTGGATTGGCTAATGTCCAAAACGGGGGCTGGAACTTAATATAAAAAAAATAAGTGCATGGTAATACATGTTGTAGTTCAAGACCTAAATATGGAATATTACTTGATTCATTAATCAAAGCAGACTTATATACTAATAATATCACTCTTTAAGAAGAAAAAAACATAATTTTTATGGACAGGACAGAAGATAGCGATACAAAACATTGTAAAGGATCATTAAATGTATTCCGCACCAGAGTGAAATTACCAGGAGAATGACCAAGATTTGAGGCCTAATCATTAGGTCCAGATCATAAAGTGAGGGCCAATTTACAATTAGGTGAATAAAAGAATTAAACTGGGGGAACATAGCAAGAAGACTATAATCCATATTGCTGATTAAAATATAAGCAAGAGGGCGAAAAGAAAATTTAGCGAGAAAGAAAGACAGCTACATATATTCCATTTACCTTCAATTCTATACTTGTTCATCCTCACACGCCAATCTCATTCGCCGGTCATTTCCATCAATAAATACCCGCCAATTATATCTTAATTCAATCTCCCAATCCTTCGGTAAAACGGACGTGAAAAAAGTCTGAAACGTCTGGGACTCGAACCTGGATTTTCCGGTTTCCGGGAGACTACTCTAGTCATGTGCTAGTCCAATAACAGTAATGGAAGCTATGTCAGTATCCTGATAACCAAAGAGGCAATGACGAAGTGCTAACATGATCAAGTCAGAATAAATTCGTCTGTCTCTATCTGAACATTTCTCTACTAAAGAGAATTCATCTTCTACTCAATAACCAAAGTTAAATCTGGTTTACTGGGTGGAAAAATGTTTCAGGATAATAATTACGTCCATGAGGTTATTTTCCCAACTCAAAATCTAAAAGTAAAGTTTTAGTACACATATTAGACATTTTGAGGTTAAAGCACATTGGCGAGTAATGTTTTCTAACGATACCAGTATTTATAAAACTCTACGCCCTGACAACTCTTGCAGTTATAATTTAATAAACACCGTGCAGTAACGAAATAGTAAGATTTTTGTTTAATAGTTTATTTAAATTAGAAACCAGATTAATGTTTTACAGTGAAACCCTAAAAACTACTCATCATTGAAACTACAACTTAAAGCACTAAACATTGAACGACAAAAATCTTTTGAGTCTATGATGTGCTCGATGGGATGCCATTTGGGATGGAATTGCTATATTTTCCGTTCAATATTTAGCTTGAAAAAATTGATGGTTTTTAAAATATTTTATAAATTTCCTTTATTATCTTCATACGCTACTATTTTTCTTTGCATTTTAATTTACCAACTAATAAAAGTTTGAATGTTCAAATTTACAAATTACTTTTACTGTTCGAATATGTTTTCATAACGAAAAAGAGGGTAAATAGAACCATTAAGTTCGCTGGAACCAATGGTTTGCAAGAGACTTGCAAACCATTATTCAGTAAATGTTGAATATATCCTAAGCGTATACTTATTAATGGGATGTCTAAATTCATCAGAATATAGACAGGTACATGAAACAGGGGAATCAACGTGACCATTTAGCAAGAGGATTAGGTAACATGAGGACCCCATCCCATAGAGTTATTCTAACTTGGAAAAGCTTTGAGATGATGGCACTAACAATTTATAACAAATTACCTGGCCCGATTAACTATAGTAAAAAATGTTCGATATGGTA
>APVN02037029.1:0-10350 GCA_000376725.2 Ladona fulva
AATCTAGCAGTCTCTCGCCTCCGACTCCATAGAGCACCGCCTGAGCTGCACCCAAGGAGAACCTCCAACGCACCTCTGCCTCACCAATCAGCGCTACCGTATCGTAAGTCCGACTATTTCCGTACAATAAATGCTGTCCAAACTTAAAGTCGCTGTGCCACTTATTTTTCCCCCTATGTCGTCACCACGGCACTACAGTAGGTTATTGAGAAATAAGCTTTCGAGTTTCAACTATGAGATTGACACCCATAGTAACGAGCAAGAGGATATATGCGAGCTTAAAAAGTTGAAACGAGCCAGAAATTGCGTTAGGAAACGGAAATCTATTGATTTAAAGTATGATGAGAGAAGAAGCCCTATTTTAAAGAGGTATGTGAGTGATTTAAAAATAATAGTCGTGAATTGCAGAAGTATACGTAATAAGCAGACCGAATTCCTTAACCTCAAGAGAAGCACTTGCGCGGATATCGTGATAAGAACGGAAAGTTGGTTAAGCGATGATATTGCATCAAGTGAGATATTTCCTCCGAATTATATTGTATATCGTGAAAATAGACTCTGTAGGATAGGCCGAGGGGTATTTATTGCTGTAAAAGAATCTTTGAAGAGCCAGCGCGTCGACTTCTTAGGGAGTGGTAAAAGTGAAATTGTATAGATCTCGGTTCTTGGACGGAACGGAAGGAAGGTGCTTTTTTTCATTTTATCGGCCTCCTGACGGCAAAATAAAAACTTTAGCTTATGAGATTGCTCCCCATCTCTTCGTCTTCTACCGGAAATCGTTAGATAAATGTACTTTTCCCATATCATGGAAAACAGCGTACGTCACTTCAGTACCTAAGAAAGGACGCAACTTAAAACCCGATGATTGTAGACCTAATTATAGTAGTAAAAGTCCAAAAGTTAAACACACAGTAAAATCCGGCATCAATTCCATTAAATACTAAAAAAATTCAAACAATTTTGAATTACAATATATTTTTACGCAAATGTCGCAACAGCGCCCGAATATCTACCATTTCAAATACATGGGCCAATGCATTCTTAATAATACCATTCATAACAATAACATTCTGGATTTATTAGCCACCTCCCATCCACATATGATGACTAATCTCGATATAGTTGACGGAATTTCAGATCAAGACGTGATACTAGCTGAGATGAAAACAACGATAGTTAAATCTCTTAAGCCGCCAAGGCAAATATATGTATTTAGCAAGTGTAATTTTTCGGAATTCAGGAAATACATCAACGTATGCAGGGATGATTTTTGCCGCTTTGTGGGTGAAAACACAATCGATGATAGTTGGAATGAGTTCCTCCGCATTATCAAAGATGGTTTAGCTAAATACGTACCGACTAAGAGCATGCGCGAGCGAAAGGATCCACGCTGGACGAAGCCTAAGCTAAGATCAATGCATAGGAAGCAAAGGCTTATTCATTCCCGTTTGAAGAAACTTAAAGCATGTGGTGCTAATATAGAGACAGAGCAGCAAAGATATAGAGACATGCGTAAGCTAATCAAGGAAGAAGCTCATAACGAATTTCAGGAATATAGATCTAAAACCTTATTAGAATCATTAAGCGGCGATCAGAAAGAATTTTGGTCATATGTGCGTGAAACTCGTGGAGGTCAGTCTTCCGTCCCCAGCCTAATCAACGAGGATGGAATCGCTATTAAAGAATCGATCGAAAAAGCGAACTTACTTAATCAGCATTACCGGAAATGCTTCAATGTAGACAACGGATTCGTTAATGATTTTACTAGGCGTATCGAGTCGGAAATGTGCCCCATCGAGTTATCAGTGGATGGAATAGAAAAGTTATTGCGAGAGATTGAAAGGAATAAAGCCCCGGGACCCGAAGGAATCCCAGCAGTAGTCATAAAAACTTTAGCTTATGAGATTGCTCCCCTTCTCCTCGTCTTCTACCGGAAATCGTTAGATAAATGTACTGTTCCCATATCATGGAAAACAGCGTACGTCACTCCAGTACCTAAGAAAGGACGCAACTTAAAACCCGATGATTATAGACCTATCTCGCTCACCTCGATCTTCTGTAAAATAATGGAGCATATCATTGCGAGTTCAATAATGCGCTTTCTGTCTGAGAATGGAGCAATTAGCCAAAACCAGCACGGATTCCGCAAAGGGAGGTCATGCGAGACTCAGTTAACCCTTTTCATAAACGACCTAGCTAAAGCAGCAGATAAGGGTGTTAGAACAGATGCAGTATTTCTAGACTTCAGGAAAGCCTTCGATACCGTACCTCATGTAAAGCTAATTCAAAAGCTAAATGCCTACGCGATCGACAAAAAAGTAGTCGGATGGATCGAATCCTTTCTCGAAAATAGATCTCAGCGAGTTGCATTAGACGGAATTTTATCCGATGAAGTACTCATCACATCAGGAGTTCCGCAGGGTAGTGTTCTAGGGCCGATTTTATTTCTTATCTACATCAATGACATAGTAGATAATGTAAGGAGCAGGATTAGATTATTTGCCGATGATACCCTCATATACAGGGCGATTACGTCAGATGAAGATAGCATAATCCTTCAGAACGACCTAAACGTTATATCAAAATGGTGCGAAGACTGGCAGCTTGATTTAAATGTAAAGAAGTGCGTTGCTATGATTTTCACGCGTTCCATGAATGTTAACAGCTTGCAATATGAAATATCAGAATATCCCTTAGAGTTCGTGAGTCATAATAAATATCTAGGAGTTACAATTAGCAGTAGTTTATCATTCAAAGAACATATCCGTGATCTTATAGGAAAGGCTAATAAAATGCAAATATTAACAAGTAGAACTCTTAGAGGATGTCAATCAAGAGTCAAAAAAATTGCTTATTTTTCTTTGGTCAGACCCAATCTCGAATACTGCAGCGCAGTGTGGGATCCACATGAAGTAGGTCTAGTCTCAGGTTTAGAGATGGTTCAACGTAGAACGGCACGTTTCGTTAGCGGGGATTTAGGATTCGATAGCAGCGTTACAGCCATGATAAACTCCCTCGGATGGAGTTCACTACAGGATAGATGATCAGAATACAGACGGAAGCTGTTCGATAAATTCATCAGCCCAGAATTTTCAGACGAGGTCGAAGACATATTTCCAGTTCAAAACGAACGCGATCTACGAGAGTCGTCGACCAAGCAATATAAGGAGATAATCGCTAGAACAGATAGCTACTTCTGGTCGTTTATTCCTCGGAGCATTGGAGAGGCTAACAGGATAAATTAGGTACGAATATTTGGTGTTGATACACCCCCTGCCATACGCCAATCGGCGGCTCGGGGGATAAAATTCTAAATCTAAATGTAAAGATCGAATGTATATAGGAACTAGCTGAATCATTAGTGATTTTTTGGAAGATAATGAAGGATCCTATCATAATTATAGGAGAGGATTTTAACCTTCCCCATATTGATTGGTATAATTTATCGAGTTCCTATTCGCTTCACGCTTTAGAACAACTTAATAAGAAAGTGACGAGCACGATTCGCGAAGGTCGAGGTAATGTATTAGACTTATTAGTCACATCGCATTCGCACCTGTTCGATGATCTAAATATAATTGACGGAATTTCATACCATGATATTATAGCTGCAGTAATTAAAACGGACATAGTATAATCACTCAAGCCGCCGCGGCAGGTTTATATGTTTCGTAAGGCTAGATTTTCGAAACTCAGGGGTTATACCAATCTAAACAGGGACGACTATTATTGTTTTGTGAGTGGTAATAGCGTCGAGGACAGCTGGATAGAGTTCCTTCGTATACTTAAAGAAGGTTTAGCTAGGTTCGTCCCAATTAAAACCGTGAGGGAACGTAAGGAACCGCGTTGGATAAAACCTAAGTTACGGGCGTTGCATAGGAAGCAAAGGATTTTACACGCTCGGATGAAGAGGCTAGAGAGGATTGGAGTAGACGTTGAAATTGAATGGCAGAAATATACGAAAGTGCAAAGATTGTTTAAGGAAGAATCACAGAATGAGTTTCAGGAATATATATCTAAAACCCTTTTAGAGTCTTTAGGAGGCGACCAGAAGGAGATTTGGTCATATGCCCGAGAATCTCTTGGAGGTCAGTCTTCAGTACCCAGCCTCGTTAATGAAGAGGGATTAACGATCAGTAGATCGATGGGAAAATCGAATTTCCAAGCGAGTCGCGTTGGAGGGAAATTTATCTGATGAGGTTTGCGTCACATCCGGTGTTCCTCAGGGTAGTGTATTAGGTCCGATTTAATTCCTAATTTATATTTACGGTGTAGTGTAGTGTAGTTAGATGTAATGTTAGGCTATTCGCCGATGATACTGTTATTTATACAGAGATTGTAACTCCGGACGATACTGGTTGTTTGGAGAATGATTTGAACGTTATATCAGGTTGGTGCAGTGAATGGCAGCTTGACTTGAACATAAAGAACTTTTAAAAAAATGTTCATAAAGTTCATAAAGAATGTTTTACATACACATATATGTATCCATATATATGACAAGGATCAATTTCTGATATTCCGTATAGTGAATTAATTTGTATATATTACCTGTTAAGTTACCTTTTATTGACAATGATGTTTCTGCTATGCATTACAAACTTTAAAATCTTCTATTCAATTTCTACCACATATGATGCAATCTATTCTTTATCACTATTTCCTATATATTCCGCAGGTTTTTCACATCCCCCTTCTCTTCGTGGGTGTTTTCCTGCTGTGGAGATACTTTTTCTGTGCATAAAATATCACAGTTTTTTTACTCCTCTACAAAAGCATTCTTTCTTTCCTTCTTTTCTGTTCATTTGTTCCTTTTCTCTTACTTTATGACAAGGGTTAAATGGAAGATGGGACTCTTTAGTCCCAATTTCGCCCAATAAAGACGTTTTTATTTAATAAAGACGTTTTAAAGAAGTGCTTAGCTATGACTTTTACGCGTTCCGCCAAGGGTATCCGCGCACCCTATAATATTTCAGGATATCCGTTGGAGTTTGTGAGGCATCATAAATACCTAGGTATTCAGTAGTAGTTTTTCCTTCAAAGAGCATATTCAAAGCATAGTAGGTAAAGCAAATAGGATGCAAAGTTTAGCCAGTGGAATTATTAGGGGCTGCTCATCGAGTGTAAAAGAAATAGCGTACTTTTCCCTGATTCGACCTCTCCTGGAGTATTGCTGTGCGATTTGGGATCCTCACGAAATAGGGTTAACATCCCATCTTGAAATGGTTCAACATAGGCAACTAGGTTCGTTAAGGGACATTTCAGATTTGACAACAGTGTTTCGGTTATGATAGAATCCCTCAGATGGAACTCGCTCAATGAGAGAAGACTTGAATACCGTAGGAAGCTTTTCGATAAGTTTGTTACTACGGATCTCGGGTAGGAGATAGTTGATTTTCCCATCCCAGCTAGTAACGTACGCAATCTTCGAAAGAAAACAAAAAAGCGATACAGGGATTTCCCTGTATCTAGTCGCCAGGACGGATAGTTATTTCTGGTCGTTTTTCCCGCGAAGTATTAGAGAAGCTAATACCTTTCCAGGTTAGTTATGGATATAGGTGTTTTAAACCCCCTGCCACGCGCCATTGGTGGTTTGCAGGGCTTAAATGTAAATGTAGTTAGCCGGACTTACAGCTCAAAAAAGAGACTTGAGGATGGCCAATATGTATTGTGATTGAAAAATTACTTTAAGGATGAGCATTCATGGAAAAAAAAATTTTACATAAATGTTTTTAGATAATTATTAAGAGCATATTCTTCGGCATTTTTCGGAAAGTTTTAGGAAATTTTAGGAAAGGAGGGAGTTTAATCAGTCTTTTGAAAACCCAAGAGATGGCGCTCGTAGTATCATAAATGGTTTCTTTTTANGAAAAAAAAATTTTACATAAATGTTTTTAGATAATTATTAAGAGCATATTCTTCGGCATTTTTCGGAAAGTTTTAGGAAATTTTAGGAAAGGAGGGAGTTTAATCAGTCTTTTGAAAACCCAAGAGATGGCGCTCGTAGTATCATAAATGGTTTCTTTTTAATAGGCATCATTACTCAATAGATAGCTGTTGAAATCTCTGTAATATCCATCTCATGGTTTCACTGTAGATTGAAGCAAAAAAAATATTAAGAAAAATGAAAAAGTGGGTTTCGAGCGGTGATTAAAAACTTATACTGAAAAGCATCAAAGATCAAAGAGATGAAAGTGAGTTTGATGAAGTTCATGGCACATCTGCTCCTGTGTTTGCAACTGTTTACAAATTGGTAAACTTGCCTGTACATCCACAAAAGATGAACATCGTTTGGGAAGTCCAGTGGAAGTGACTACCCCCGAAATAATTGACCAAATCGAATCATTCTTGACCTGAGTGTCGAAGTGTAAGGACGTGTTCTCTGGAGCTCCTCCACGGACCCCCTGAATGACAAGCCAACGGCCACCAAGCCCTCATTATCCGGTATTTGTTTTCCAGTGTCGCCCGTATTAGCTGAGCAGCAGAATAGTGATAAGTATTAGAAGCCCTTTCTAAGTATTTTATGTTTTTAGAAAACTCTCAGTCGTTGCAGGTTTATAAGTAAGAGTAATGTATTTAGATAAGCTCGTTAGATACTTTATCGTATTATTCGTTTAATTTATTCGTATTAATTCCGGTAACGAATCTTCGTTAGTACTTATATTTTGAAGAAGTTTTCGTTATCGCTTCCTTACCCTCGTTACCGTTTAAACAAACCCGTCCTTTTCTTCCACTAAAGAGGTTTATATTATCGCTCCTGTCACTTTCGTATAGATTAATTCAGTTGTTTCCTTAGTCTCAGGTCAAGTTTCAGTGTTAGGTTAGGTTAACGTATTTCATTTGCTTGTGGGTTCTTTTTGCAAGTTCGTTTTAAATCAGTTGAGGTTTATAGGTTAGGATGGCTTCTCCTAGGTCTCCCGTTTCCTCCTTCCTGGGAACCGCTGCTCTCGAGTCCCTCCGGGCCGAGAACGCGGAACTCAGAAGGTTGGTGGCGGATCTTGCCTCTAGGGTGGAGAGGTTGGAGGCTTCCTCCCCACGTGTGGGATCTGAGGGTAGCACCCCGAAAGCTCGCTGCGCCAAGTTGGCGGCTCGGGATTGCCTGAGCGCGGAAGCCGGCCGAGCGATCGACGGTGCCCCGAAGGTCTCATCGCGGGCGGGGGTGTCGACGGCCAGGAAGCCCGATGAGTGGAAGGTAGTCTCCATTCGGGGGGATCGTGGGGTGGTTTTGCGGAAGCAGGGAGTTGAGGAGGCCACGGCCAATTCTCTCCCTGTTAGCAATCGTTTTTCGGTGTTGTCGGAAGACGACCCGGAGGACATTGCGCCTGCTGCCATCTCCGTCTCCTCGGGGGTGACTGAGCCCGAAGAGGGTCAGGGGGGGAGGCGGGGAATGTTAGTGCTAGGAAGCTCCAATGTTCGGCGGATAATGGAACCTTTACGCCCAAGGGCCCGCCGGGAGGGAGTGTGTGAGCGGGTGTTCTCCCGGTGTTTACCAGGAGGTACGGTGCCGCAGGTGACGGAGGAACTGAGAACGTCGGTATCGTCATCGAACTGCTCCGTGCTGCGAGTGGTGGTGCACGCGGGCACTAACGACGCCTCGAGATTCGGGTCCGAGGAGATCTTAGATTCTTATAAGAGTCTGATCGCCGAGGCTTCCCGTGTCGAGAGTGAGTCGGGTGTCCGAGTGTCGCTGTCCATTTGCAGCATAGTTCCGCGGAGGGACCGTGGTTCTGAGGTTTGGAGTCGAATTCTCGGCTTGAACCAAAGGCTGCGGAACTTCTGTAGGGACAACGGGGTCGGCTTCGTTGATTTGAGGCCGGTTCTCGGTTCATGTCGGATACCTCTTGACCGTTCTGGCGTTCATTATACTGCCAGGACTGCGGAGCTGGTGGCTCGTAGGATATTGGAGGAAAATAGGGCTTTTTTAGGTTAGACAATAGGGAATCAATGCCACCTTTCGTAGATTTAGTTTCAGAAGTTAGCGCCTCAAATGGGAATGGAATCACGCAGTTAATGACAGGCAAGCAAGTTAATAAAATTAAAAATCAAGCGAGAGAATCAGTTAGAAATGTAAAGCCGTTACGCAGAGATAACTCTAGTAATTTTAGTTCAAATTTACGCCGTAATATCAAAAGTGAAATTTGCGAAGAAATAAACTTAGTCGTAGTGAACTGTAGAAGTATTCGTAACAAACAGGCGGAATTTTTTAACCTAACAAGAAAAACATGTGCCGATATAATATTAGGAAATGAGAGTTGGCTCAGCGAAGAAGTAGCATCTAGTGAGATTTTTCCTCCTGACTACACTGTATATCGCAAAGACAGAGGTGATAGGTTAGGAGGTGGAGTATTTATCGCTGTTAGGAATAATTTAGTTAGTCAATTAGAAGTTCTGCAAAACCGAGAAAACTCTGAGATGATCTGGTGCTCAGTGTCTGATAGGCATGGTAAGAAAACTTATTTCTGCTCTTTTTATCGTCCTCCCGACGGTGATGACGAATCCATCGAGGTCCTGCACGAGTCACTTACTAAACTACGAAAGAGTAAGCCCTACGCAACTGTCTTCGTAGGAGGGGATTTTAATCTTCCTAACGTTAACTGGACGAACATGTCCGTCACTAAAAACAGTCGAGATAAAAATGCATCGCAGAAGTTAATAGATTTATTTTCAGTCTTTGCCCTTGAACAGATTAATACAAAAGCAACGCGAATGACTTCTCTCCGCAAAAGCAATATTCTCGATCTACTTGCCACTAGTCATCCTTATCTTGTTCATAGATTATTCGTAGATGAAGGAATATCAGATCACAAAATAATAACCGCAGTGCTCAAGGTAAATGCATTCCGTGTCACGAAGCCCCCACGTACGTTATATGTCTTTAAAAGAGCAGATTTCCATGCTTTTATGGAATTTATTAAGGCGAACAGTTATGCATTTATTAGTTTTATTCAGTAACACTCGGTGGACGCGAGCTGGTCAGAGTTTCTTCGTATCCTTCGCGAAGGTACCTTTAGATTTGTTCCGACGAAATTGGTACGAGATCGCTAAGAACCCCGATGAGTTAAACCGAAATTACGTTCTCTCCGAAAAAAACAGAGAGTAATTCATTCGCGTATGAAATCCCTTCTGAATAACAGTGTTGAGTACGAACAACAATGGAGGAAATATTTAGACATCAAAATTAATGCGAAGAATGAGGCACGTAGCGAATTCGAAGCATAAAGATCTATTAAATTGCGCGAATCGCTGGAAAAGAATCCAAAAGAGTTCTGGTCATACGTTCGTGAGAGTAGAGGCAAACAATCGACTGTTTTGCACCTTGTTAATAATAATGGAGAGACAGTAACAGATGCCAGTGATAAAGCGAACATTCTTAACCAGCATTTAAAAAAATGCTTCACATTAGATGACGGTCGAGTCAACGCATTCCCCTTTTTCCAACAACCGAATATCATATACATACCCAGAGTTTGCGACCAGGTAAGGGAGGGAGAGGGGGGGGAGAAGGGGAATGGAAAACTATTGCTAAACAGAATGACAGAACTACTGTTGAGCATGGGAAGAAAGGTGAGGAGGAGGGGAAATGCAAAATGCACAGAAATAATGCCATGCATTGCAGTGAACAGGAAGTTTGATGGTCCTCACAAAACGAAGTGTGAGACCCCCCCACCTCTTAGAGGTATGTGCAATTCAACTTTCTATTGAGAAAACCATGGGAGACCTTACACGTCTCTATAAAGAGATATATACATATAGGATACCAAAGATGAGACGGGAGGAATAGCCTCACAGGGCCGGCGTTTTTCTACCATAAAGCACTAGGTTTGGACACTATGGAAAAAAGCAGATATCCATCCTAGGCGTTATGGGTTCGATTCTAGGATGCCCCAAAAACGGCCATTTTCACATAAGTATACATTGAGCGCATTTTCAAAAATTCGTTTAGCGTAGTTAGCAAAAAGATAGACATTTTTAGGTAAGATAGAACGTTCAAATTCACGTCATCGATAGAGCGCAAACACCTCTATAGTATACCTAGAGTTTTTTACCCTGAGTGTCCTTAATTCGATGCTATGGCGGTTTTTCTGTCTAATGTTCATCAATACATTGAGGGTATTTTCAGTTAAGATAGAAACCTGCAATTCACGGTGTTGTTAGAATATATGATTTTCTATCGTAAGCCGTAAGGGTTTTTGCCCTAAAGGCTCAGGTTCGATCCCAGGACCATTCGTATGACCGAATTTTCAAAAATTCGTTACGGGATTTCCCGGTCAGGTAGAAGGTTGAAATCCGCTACATCTATAAAAGACTGGGATTTCTATGGTATGCTGTAAGAATATTTGTCCTCATAGA
>APVN02037030.1:0-10319 GCA_000376725.2 Ladona fulva
GTACTAATTCGGCATACTTTATTTTCCATCGTTTCGGAATTCCGTAAAAGCCTCAGGAAAGACGATCTTCCATGAAAAAATGCGTATTTGTAATATGTGGAAACTCCACCAAAATAATCGTTTGCTTCTTGAGAATTTGTAAATATTACTTGAACTTTATGAGAATGTACATAATTATATTTACAGCGTGAGAAGTTTAATAATAATAATTAAAATGATTATAACTGTAACAATAAGTAAGAAATTATAAATGAAATTGAGCGATACCGTTGAGCAGCATTGTTGTACAACAGTTGTGTTGTGGCTAATAATGAAATGTGTGAATAGGACCACGTTCGCATCGACGAGGGTTATAAAATCCTTTTTGTGAAGAGCAATTATCGTTTTTTGGGAAATTTTTTAACCCTCCGCTTATAAATAGTTTAACATTACGGCGACATTTTCCGAGGTATTTAAGGATGTAAATCTACAATTAATGTACATAATTTGTGTGTGTAATTTAAGTTTTATCATACGGAGAATCCGAAAACTGGGAACGAACTGTGTGACAGTTAAAAAAAAATTTATATCTTCGGTAGTTCTATTACACACATTTATAGAGAAAACGCGATTAGTGGCCAAAGGTATAATCAGATATGAGGGGACGAATGGAAAATTATTTCATATATTATAATTCATAATCGAAAGAATATCTCAGAAGTTGCAGGTCTGAGAATTTTTCGTCGCTCTCCATTGAATGACTATTATATCCCTTACTTTCACAAACATATGAACACTCGCGCAGTCTTGATGGAGAAAATATGCTCATCTTTGTATAAACATGTTTGATTGGCGATTGAAATTCAATCATTGAGGCGACCTCAATTCCAGAATAACCTACTATCCGGCAACCTTCATTGAGTTGTCGGATGAAAGTTTTCCACACCGAGTAAAATTTTCAATTAAGACTCGGATACTCCTGTAAAATTGCGAATGAAAGCCCGAGTTTATTCGATCCCTATGGAAACGCCGAGCTTATTGAAAAATTAATTCAACAGCTCCAAAATTAACACCGTCTGCATCTTTTAGACTGTTCTTCTCCCACTCAATCAGTTAAGACTCGAATATTCCTGTCAAATTGCCTAGGTCCTCAATCAGTAAAAACTACGAATGAAAACCCGTGTTTATTTGATCCCCATGGAAACGCCGAGCCTATTGAAAAATTCGTTCAACATCTCCGAAATTCACACCGTCTGCGTCTTTTGAGACTTCTTCTCCGACTAAATCGAGGAATTAGTCTCACTCTGATTCGCTACCATTCGTGTAATCGGTTTCGGACACGAAAAGGATATGATATATGCATTACTAAAATATAAATCCNTTGTACTTTAAACTTAAAGTCATTTCAGACTTTTAAATGGTGAAAAGTTAAGTAAATATAAATCAAGGTCCCTCATTAAGAATTAATTACCACATTTAATGTCATGAAAAACTTTCAGAATTTTAAGTTAATACCCGAGGTATCCTCACTCAGAAAACAGTATCACCTGAAATTCCCTTATCAGTCACTTCAACATTGTGGCTCTATTTGATTGTAGATATATATTCGATTGCCAAAAGTACTTCCATTCTTTTGTTATCTACTAAGTGGTGACCACCCAAGGATATTATGTCTTGCTGGGAAAAATATTCTGTCGTCCTGAATCTCCATGTTTTAATATGAAAAGGTTTCTTAAATCACAGGCTTGCTTGGAGAGTGGGGCAAATCGTTTCTCCAGTAACTGATTTTAATTAATAGTTTACTGTAATTTTTGCTTTTGCCCTCTCTTGATAAATTAGGTTACATTTTGCAGTTCAATGGAACTTGTAATAACTTGGCTTCACTTTCTGCCACTTATTTAGCATTATTGACATAACACATTATCTTTTTCTCCTCTTATTGGTACACTTCATTAAATTTGACCTACTTCATTATCTAAACGACATTTTCAAGTTAAATCACTGTTGCAGCTGGGGATATTCAAATATTTCTAATGAGCTCCTTGCCTTCCTCTCTGTTAATGCTAACATAAAATGGGCTGTTAATGTGCTATTCTTTGTTAGAAAATTTTGAATATTGAATGAATATTCTCGCTCCAAGACCTGCATCTGTCTGATCTAGATACATTGTAGTTAATGATTTAACTTTTAGTATGATATTTGGAGTATGCAGTAACATTTTACGGGCCATAAGCAACATGTCCATTGTTGATGTTCATTGAAATTGTTTTGCATGATTACACTTAGGCTAAAATCCCTCCTATCCCATCCCTCCCTCCAGTATGATGATATGAATTATACTAGCACTAATATTATGTATATCAATGAACACACAGTGATAAAAATTCTTCAGATGGTAAATCAAAACTGAAAATTATTTTAGTAGATAGATTCAAATTGCCAGGACATTTAGGCAACCAGAAAATGTTTTCCGGAGTGCCAGGTGAGGTGATTAATCTGTGTGATATCTGGGACAATTCTCAGAAAATTGGGATGTCTGGACACCCTAGTTGTATCTTAATTACAAGAAAGAAATAAGGTTTGCTGTTTTCTTTTGATATAGTTGTTTATCGATATCTTCTTTCTTGCTTAGGCTGGTATTTAGGTGAGCGCATAAGAGATGGAGAGAAGGGATGGTTCCCTGCCAACCACTGCTCACAAATTATGTCCGCACATGTGCGAGCAAAGAATCTCCGGCAAAGATACAGGTTGCTTGCACTCTCTGGGGATTACCTGGACCAGCAGAGAAAGAAGAAGTCAGTTGAAAAAGCTGCCAAGAAAAAAAAGAAACACAGGAAGGAATCAAAGAAGGAGTGATATCCTTTCTCTTTATATAGCATTGTGTAATTTTTAATTGCTGTGTAATTAAAAATTTCATTCTATTGTTACATATAAATCAACTTATAATGAGACATTACATGTGATATTTTTTAGCTTGTCTCTCATATTTTTATTGTTTTGTTATTAAAAATTATGAAAAGGTTAATANAATTTCACTTGTCTTTTGGTATAGATTAGAGGAAAATTTTTATTCTTAATTATCATTACTTTTATTAATTGTAATTATTTTTATTCGTAATTGTCTCAGCCTTGCTCATACCTGTGGAAATAATCCTTATCGAATTTTAGAAAAGTGTTATTCAGGGGCAGGGCCGGCCCAAAGGAGTTTCGTGAATGCTTAGCATCCTGATCCCTAGTTTTAGAGGGCCCCTATTTGAAAAGTTAGCTTGGTTATTATACAGAGGGCGTATATAATTGTAAACATTTTTTAAATGCCTAATATAATGCTTTATCTATTAGCAATTACTTGTCACTAGGGCAGAGGAAGGGGCCCCGGTGGAAATTTGCACCCTGTCCCCCTTTGGTAGATGTTCAGCTCTGTAAATGGGATAATTGTGCATCATTTACGAGGACTTTTTCCATTTATATCATTCTGGCTCTGTGACGAAAGCAATGGAAGAATACCTCACTCCTCACCTTATCTAGCCGCTGATCCCATACCGAAAACTTTTCATAGGCAATGGAGGAGAGGAAGAGAATCCTGTTAACGTCTAGGCTGATGACCTTAAAGATAGAATACTAAACGTTCCTGAGTTTGGAGTTTCAATTTTTCAAACAGGACTACCACTCGAGAGAGGCCATCAAAAGACCCGAAATGCACAATAAAAGAAATTGTGGAAGTCACGAAGAACGGTGTATTTATCGAATTACATACCTTATCATATCAGGCACGCTTACCCCTTTCGCCGTACGCAAATAATTTGTCTCGTTTATTCACGTCGTCGTTTTTTATTATTTTTTCTTCAATATCCTATCGCTACCCAATACCTTTCGCTTCAAACGAATTAAACATCTTTTCTTACACTCTCTTTTATTCTCATCTCTACGCATGTCTTTTAAGGACTTTAATCCACCTCATTCGATCAGGTTTCTTTCTGTCTCCCTCTCCCTTTTCAACCATTTTCATTCTCCCCATACCTTTCTTTGTCATTCTGTTCCATCCGTTCGTTTTTCTGGTCCAAACCAACGGAGACTTCTCGGAAATTCAGACCACATTCGTTTTTTACTTACGCATTGCTGACTGTCACCTTTTCCACACGTGTTCCTCCCATAATCTACTCAAACTGCAATCTCTTTACACATACTTCTACTAACCAGGGCCGGTCAAGAGGGAGGTTCCATTGATTGAAGTAACCGTACTCCAGTTTGAGAGAACATCATTTCTCTAGGGTAACTTTTTTTATTTTGAAATTAGCAAATGACATAAGCTAGAAAATTTTTTTCCAACATCTTTCTTTACTAATCAAAAATTACTTAACACATGGTCAGAGGAAGCGGAGAAGGGAGCCAGGTGGACATTAGAGCCCCCTATAGTAGATGGCCAGCCCTGATACCAACATACCCTACTTAAACTTCATGGTGGGCGCAGGCCGTTTCCCTTTCAACCAGGAGAGAAAATACCGAACACTTGGAGAGCTTGAGATAGAAAATGCTGGTTACATTGTGTTCCACTTAATCCTCCCCGATGAATCCAACTTCATCGGAGAGAAAACAAGTTTATGTAAATTTTCTCTTTAACTTGAGATTCCATCAGGTATCGTCGTCCGCTTTACATATATCTTCCTAAGCTTTCGTCGCGTTAAGCAATCCTCTTCATTTCCTTAATGAGTCACCAGGTGTCCTCACGCATTTCCATGATTCACGTTTCGCACGGGACACACCTACTTCTTCTTATTCACTCGTCGTCCTCATCTCCTGCCAGCGGTTATTCGCTCTCAGCTTCACTTAGCCGCGGATTTCTCCGTTCTACAGAGTGCTGAAATGAGGTTTCGAACATTTTTAATCAAGATTTGCCGATTATCCTTCGTGTTAGGTAAGCAAAGCCTGCAGAAGGGTTCCTGAGAATACTTTGATCCCCCTCGAGAACATCTAAACTCTTTATCGAACCTCTCCTTATTTATTTAATCATATCTTAATTCAATGACAAGTATTACTGTATAACATGACACAGTTAATGTTACAATTTAGTGTTTCTATACATTAGTATAGTAACATTACCTGGGAACATCATAGTAGGTGTCATATGTAATATATAAATAATTTATAAATAAATGTCTTAAATACGTTATTCACTTCTTTATTAAGAAATACATTGCAGAGAGAAAATATGCTCATCTTTGTATAAACATGTTTGATTGGCGATTGAAATTCAATCATTGAGGCGACCTCAATTCCAGAATAACCTACTATCCGGCAACCTTCATTGAGTTGTCGGATGAAAGTTTTCCACACCGAGTAAAATTTTCAATTAAGACTCGGATACTCCTTTAAAATTGCGAATGAAAACCCGAGTTTATTCGATCCCCATGGAAACGCCGAGCTTATTGAAAAATTCATTCAACAGCTCCGAAATTCACACCGTCTGCATCTTTTAGACTGTTCTTCTCCCACTCAATCAGTTAAGACTCGAATATTCCTGTCAAATTGCCTAGGTCCTCAATCAGTAAAAACTACGAATGAAAACCCGTGTTTATTTGATCCCCATGGAAACGCCGAGCCTATTGAAAAATTCATTCAACATCTCCGAAATTCACACCGTCTGCGTCTTTTGAGACTTCTTCTCCGACTAAATCGAGGAATTAGTCTCACTCTGATTCGCTACCATTCGTGTAATCGGTTTCGGACACGAAAAGGATATGATATATGCATTACTAAAATATAAATCCCGTTTCCGCATCGGTGCTGTTGTGCGCTTTGCGATGGAGATAACCCACTTCCGTAAACCTCCCTCTCAATCTCTACATCAGAGACACGCGAGCGGTTGGGTTTCTTCCAGCGTCGCTCGTCGACGAAAAAAGGGTAGAGACGTCTATTTTTAAGAATTCTGAAACATAGAGTTGTGCGGTGGTTCCTAATATTTCAGTCAGCTCGCTTCCTTTTATTAGTTCTGGAGCAAAAGTTCGAGGGACATCGAGAGGAACTGTCTCAAGTCGACTTCTTTCGTTCCTTTCGAAGAGGAGTAGATTATTTGCTTCGTAATGCTCAAGTTTCGGTTCCTTCTTCCATGTCTAGACGAATTGAACAAATTTCACTTGTCTTTTGGTATAGATTAGAGGAAAATTTTTATTCTTAATTATCATTACTTTTATTAATTGTAATTATTTTTATTCGTAATTGTCTCAGCCTTGCTCATACCTGTGGAAATAATCCTTATCGAATTTTAGAAAAGTGTTATTCAGGGGCAGGGCCGGCCCAAAGGAGTTTCGTGAATGCTTAGCATCCTGATCCCTAGTTTTAGAGGGCCCCTATTTGAAAAGTTAGCTTGGTTATTATACAGAGGGCGTATATAATTGTAAACATTTTTTAAATGCCTAATATAATGCTTTATCTATTAGCAATTACTTGTCACTAGGGCAGAGGAAGGGGCCCCGGTGGAAATTTGCACCCTGTCCCCCTTTGGTAGATGTTCAGCTCTGTAAATGGGATAATTGTGCATCATTTACGAGGACTTTTTCCATTTATATCATTCTGGCTCTGTGACGAAAGCAATGGAAGAATACCTCACTCCTCACCTTATCTAGCCGCTGATCCCATACCGAAAACTTTTCATAGGCAATGGAGGAGAGGAAGAGAATCCTGTTAACGTCTAGGCTGATGACCTTAAAGATAGAATACTAAACGTTCCTGAGTTTGGAGTTTCAATTTTTCAAACAGGACTACCACTCGAGAGAGGCCATCAAAAGACCCGAAATGCACAATAAAAGAAATTGTGGAAGTCACGAAGAACGGTGTATTTATCGAATTACATACCTTATCATATCAGGCACGCTTACCCCTTTCGCCGTACGCAAATAATTTGTCTCGTTTATTCACGTCGTCGTTTTTTATTATTTTTTCTTCAATATCCTATCGCTACCCAATACCTTTCGCTTCAAACGAATTAAACATCTTTTCTTACACTCTCTTTTATTCTCATCTCTACGCATGTCTTTTAAGGACTTTAATCCACCTCATTCGATCAGGTTTCTTTCTGTCTCCCTCTCCCTTTTCAACCATTTTCATTCTCCCCATACCTTTCTTTGTCATTCTGTTCCATCCGTTCGTTTTTCTGGTCCAAACCAACGGAGACTTCTCGGAAATTCAGACCACATTCGTTTCTTACTTACGCATTGCTGACTGTCACCTTTTCTACACGTGTTCCTCCCATAATCTACTCAAACTGCAATCTCTTTACACATACTTCTACTAACCAGGGCCGGTCAAGAGGGAGGTCCCATTGATTGAAGTAACCGTACTCCAGTTTGAGAGAACATCATTTCTCTAGGGTAACTTTTTTTATTTTGAAATTAGCAAATGACATAAGCTAGAAAATTTTTTTCCAACATCTTTCTTTACTAATCAAAAATTACTTAACACATGGTCAGAGGAAGCGGAGAAGGGAGCCAGGTGGACATTAGAGCCCCCTATAGTAGATGGCCAGCCCTGATACCAACATACCCTACTTAAACTTCATGGTGGGCGCAGGCCGTTTCCCTTTCAACCAGGAGAGAAAATACCGAACACTTGGAGAGCTTGAGATAGAAAATGCTGGTTACATTGTGTTCCACTTAATCCTCCCCGATGAATCCAACTTCATCGGAGAGAAAACAAGTTTATGTAAATTTTCTCTTTAACTTGAGATTCCATCAGGTATCGTCGTCCGCTTTACATATATCTTCCTAAGCTTTCGTCGCGTTAAGCAATCCTCTTCATTTCCTTAATGAGTCACCAGGTGTCCTCACGCATTTCCATGATTCACGTTTCGCACGGGACACACCTACTTCTTCTTATTCACTCGTCGTCCTCATCTCCTGCCAGCGGTTATTCGCTCTCAGCTTCACTTAGCCGCGGATTTCTCCGTTCTACAGAGTGCTGAAATGAGGTTTCGAACATTTTTAATCAAGATTTGCCGATTATCCTTCGTGTTAGGTAAGCAAAGCCTGCAGAAGGGTTCCTGAGAATACTTTGATCCCCCTCGAGAACATCTAAACTCTTTATCGAACCTCTCCTTATTTATTTAATCATATCTTAATTCAATGACAAGTATTACTGTATAACATGACACAGTTAATGTTACAATTTAGTGTTTCTATACATTAGTATAGTAACATTACCTGGGAACATCATAGTAGGTGTCATATGTAATATATAAATAATTTATAAATAAATGTCTTAAATACGTTATTCACTTCTTTATTAAGAAATACATTGCACACACACAGATTATAAACTACAAGTTTTAGATAACAAGAATCAAAAGAAATTTTCAAAATTAACTTTTTGGTTGCAAACTTTTATTGTAGCTCTAATAAGACAAGCAAAAACTGTATGATTTTTAAGAATATTTACCTTACTCTGAAAGTTTTTACATTATGATATATCTCATAAATTTATTCCATTCAGGTGAGCTTTATTTATTATTCTAGANTTGATCCCCATGGAAACGCCGAGCCTATTGAAAAATTCGTTCAACATCTCCGAAATTCACACCGTCTGCGTCTTTTGAGACTTCTTCTCCGACTAAATCGAGGAATTAGTCTCACTCTGATTCGCTACCATTCGTGTAATCGGTTTCGGACACGAAAAGGATATGATATATGCATTACTAAAATATAAATCCCGTTTCCGCATCGGTGCTGTTGTGCGCTTTGCGATGGAGATAACCCACTTCCGTAAACCTCCCTCTCAATCTCTACATCAGAGACACGCGAGCGGTTGGGTTTCTTCCAGCGTCGCTCGTCGACGAAAAAAGGGTAGAGACGTCTATTTTTAAGAATTCTGAAACATAGAGTTGTGCGGTGGTTCCTAATATTTCAGTCAGCTCGCTTCCTTTTATTAGTTCTGGAGCAAAAGTTCGAGGGACATCGAGAGGAACTGTCTCAAGTCGACTTCTTTCGTTCCTTTCGAAGAGGAGTAGATTATTTGCTTCGTAATGCTCAAGTTTCGGTTCCTTCTTCCATGTCTAGACGAATTGAACAAATTTCACTTGTCTTTTGGTATAGATTAGAGGAAAATTTTTATTCTTAATTATCATTACTTTTATTAATTGTAATTATTTTTATTCGTAATTGTCTCAGCCTTGCTCATACCTGTGGAAATAATCCTTATCGAATTTTAGAAAAGTGTTATTCAGGGGCAGGGCCGGCCCAAAGGAGTTTCGTGAATGCTTAGCATCCTGATCCCTAGTTTTAGAGGGCCCCTATTTGAAAAGTTAGCTTGGTTATTATACAGAGGGCGTATATAATTGTAAACATTTTTTAAATGCCTAATATAATGCTTTATCTATTAGCAATTACTTGTCACTAGGGCAGAGGAAGGGGCCCCGGTGGAAATTTGCACCCTGTCCCCCTTTGGTAGATGTTCAGCTCTGTAAATGGGATAATTGTGCATCATTTACGAGGACTTTTTCCATTTATATCATTCTGGCTCTGTGACGAAAGCAATGGAAGAATACCTCACTCCTCACCTTATCTAGCCGCTGATCCCATACCGAAAACTTTTCATAGGCAATGGAGGAGAGGAAGAGAATCCTGTTAACGTCTAGGCTGATGACCTTAAAGATAGAATACTAAACGTTCCTGAGTTTGGAGTTTCAATTTTTCAAACAGGACTACCACTCGAGAGAGGCCATCAAAAGACCCGAAATGCACAATAAAAGAAATTGTGGAAGTCACGAAGAACGGTGTATTTATCGAATTACATACCTTATCATATCAGGCACGCTTACCCCTTTCGCCGTACGCAAATAATTTGTCTCGTTTATTCACGTCGTCGTTTTTTATTATTTTTTCTTCAATATCCTATCGCTACCCAATACCTTTCGCTTCAAACGAATTAAACATCTTTTCTTACACTCTCTTTTATTCTCATCTCTACGCATGTCTTTTAAGGACTTTAATCCACCTCATTCGATCAGGTTTCTTTCTGTCTCCCTCTCCCTTTTCAACCATTTTCATTCTCCCCATACCTTTCTTTGTCATTCTGTTCCATCCGTTCGTTTTTCTGGTCCAAACCAACGGAGACTTCTCGGAAATTCAGACCACATTCGTTTTTTACTTACGCATTGCTGACTGTCACCTTTTCCACACGTGTTCCTCCCATAATCTACTCAAACTGCAATCTCTTTACACATACTTCTACTAACCAGGGCCGGTCAAGAGGGAGGTTCCATTGATTGAAGTAACCGTACTCCAGTTTGAGAGAACATCATTTCTCTAGGGTAACTTTTTTTATTTTGAAATTAGCAAATGACATAAGCTAGA